>CAMOHE010047581.1:0-41786 GCA_946598075.1 Artocarpus hirsutus
GTGGGTTTTGAGCAGTTTGATGAAGTAACTGTTGATAATGTTGAGCCCTTATCGCCTCAAAATAATCCAGAAGTTACAACTGCATCGAAAAGTGTGAAAAGAAAATCTTCCATGATTGATTCACTTGACATGCATATTCAGATGCTTCAATCTGGTATGAATAATGTAGCTGATGCCATCAGAGAGGGCAATGCTATTGTTGAAAAAGCACAACCACGAATCTACACAGATGAAGAAGTTTATGCTGAATTGTTAAACATTGGAGTTCCTGATGACATTCAATTGAATGCTTTTCTATTTTTAATCAAAAGTGCGTCAAACAAGCGAGCTTTCTTTGCAGTTCCAAGTCATCGTCGCTATGAATTGTTGTTGAAGATGATGGACAACAATGAAGACCAAAATTAATGATATTTTTTTTTATTAGCAGGATTAATAGATATGTTAAGTTTTTTCTTTAATTGACTGGAATAATAGTTATGTTGAGGGTTTTTTTTATTTAGTTAGATTACCAGAATTTTTCTTTTTATTGGTTCCAATGTTATATTAGTTTATTACTCTTTCTATCCTTATTAGTTTTTTAATGTTTCTAATTTTATTGGTCATAAATAGTATTTTGGATGCTTTTTTCTTATCAGTAACCATACAACGTCTGAAATCAACACAAATAATTAAAAACTTAGGATGTGGGGTGACAAAGCAAAAATATCAAGAAGCGACAAAGAAAATAATGTTCCTTGGTCTTTTGGTTGTGGGTTGGAGCAGTTAGCAATGGTACTATTTGATATTTTGTCTATTTTATAAGTGAAGAATTGTATTAGTTGTGTTGGATAAAAAAGTAATTATGTTGATTATAAGTTTTCCATCCTTTAGGTCTTACTTTCAATAACAAACACATAGAGATAAATTTATTTTCTTTTCTCCCTATCATATCAAACAACTAAAGAAAAAACTAAAATCCTTTCTTTTCTTTTAGTTTTCTATCCTTTATAATTTTCCTTTCCCTTTTATCTTATTTCCTTCCTACCAAACAGAGGGTTAGTCGTTTTCACAAGCATTTCACATTCGCTCATTTCTCCGAGCCGGGAGTCTCCTCATCATTCGCAATTCCGCCATTGTTACAGCTCAGACCACCACCTAAACCATTTCAATTCCACCATGTTCCGGCAAGCTTCGCGCCTGTTATCTCGCTCCGCCGCCTCGATCCGCCGCCGTCCGATCCTTCTCATCGGAGGTCCCAGCCGCCGCCAGCGCGGACTCCGCATTCGGCGAATCGTGGAAGAAAGTGATTCCCAACATCAACCCTCCCAAGACTCCGTCTTCCTTCATTAGCCCTGGCCCGCGCTACTCCTTCTTCGATTCCGTTGAAGATCACCGTCAATTTCGTCCTTCCCTATTCTTCTGAGCTCTCTGCCAAAGAGGTCTGCTTTTTGCGCTTACAAATCTATTAATCCCGTTGTTTCCGATTTTCTTCTTTGCTTTCATTTTCTTTCATTTATTTGCTCTGATTTCCATTTTACAGTTCTGTTTGGATTATGCAATTTTGTTCGTTTCGCGGATTAGGTTGAATATCTTCACTTTTTTTGTCAAGGAAAATTGGATTGCATTTGGTAATAATTAAGGATATTTGTTTCTTGGGTTGCAAACTGTAAACGATTATTGATCACTTGATTTTTGGATATTGTTTAATCCCTCTGTGGAAGATACACGAGCAAAACAATCAAACTTAATGAAGTTAAACCGATTTTTTGGTTTTGAAAAAAAATGTTTTCTTGTTACTCACTTTCACTTTCTTTGGTTTAACCTGGATTATTGTTCTAGAAGTTACCTGATATGATGTCTGGATTAGAATTTGGTTATTGCTTGGAAAATAAATCATAATTATTTTTTTATCTGATTATCCATATCCAAACCTACCTTCATTATTTTTTTTTCTTCCCCAAATAAAAAGGGTTATGGGATTGGGGGTGGTTTACCTAGATAAAGTCTGATAGGCAATGCATTTCCATGTAGTCTGTGAATCCCTCAGTGAGTGGATTGTCCATATACCTCGCTCACTGCTGAGGGACCAACTCTAAAACAAGACCTTGAGAGTGTTTGGAAATAAAGTTAGAACTTGAAGTTGGAACTTAAAGATAGTAGCATTTGAGGGTTTTACACGATAGCATATTTTTGCTTTATACTGTAACATGTGAGAGCTTTACAATGTGGCGGTAGAAACTTTGGAGTTAAAACTTGGTTACCAAACACACTCTTTATCGAGTAGAACAAACAACTTTATCACCCCCACCAAAATGTCAAATGAACTGTTATTTGTTGTTTATTTTGATACATGGATCCAAATACAAGCCCAGGGGTTTCACATGTAGTCATAGTCCTGTGAATCTGTTTTGCTAAAATTAATGTGCCTTGCGCTGAAATGGGGATCATAATGCTTAATTTATGAGATATCACAGTTTTACTTCTTATCACTTCATGTTGAAACGGTAGCATTTGAAGAGCATTGATACACGCATCATAAAAAAAAAAAAAATCGTCATGAACATCCTGGATGTATGTCTGTCAAAATTCAGTAGATTCTGTGAAACTGAAATTCTTGTTTTGTCCCAATTTTATCATGTGTCTCATTTTTCCCATCTGAAATACTATGCGCTTCAGGTTGACATGGTCATAATACCTGCAACAACTGGGCAAATGGGTGTTTTGCCTGGCCATGCACCTGCAGTTGCAGGGCTTAAGCTTGGAATCCTATCTGTTCATGGAGGGAATGACGTGACAAAATACTTTCTCAGCAGTGGTTTTGCTTTCATTCATGCGAACTCTGTTGCCGATCTAAATGCTGTGGAGGCTGTTCCTCTCAATCGTATTGACCCGAGCTTGGTGCAGAAAGGGCTTGCAGAGTTCACCCAGAAGCTCGGTTTTGCTACCAGTGATCTGGAGAAAGCTGAAGCTTAGATTGGAGTTGATGTTCACAGCGTGCTTAACTCTGCTTTAACCAACTAATTGTTGCTTGCAGAGTTCATTTTTCTTCATTGATTCTCGTAACCAATCTGGTTTGATTTGGTGGGAACATCATCGGTTCATCTTTGAAACAAAGTAAGAGATTTTCAGGAAGAACCCTGCGATCAATTTGGGATATAATCTGTTTTTTTTTTTTATCCTTTTTTTTTTTTAAATAAAAACAGGTAGAGCTAGAAGGCACCTTTTTCTCGTAGAATGTTTTCATGATACTCACTTTTGCATTCAAAACTGAAATTGCAATGATAGTTTTAGATGCTTTGAGAGTATGATGAGGTAATAATTTTTGTTTGATCATGCTGCCAGCTTGAGCTCTATATGATACATGCTATGTTAGTTGTTTCTCACGGCTTTTTTTTTTTAGTCTATACCATACTGCACTCTCAAAGTGTTTTGTTTAGTTGAAGAGGAGGTGAATAAGTCCACGACTATAACCTCCTGCATAATTTTGCTGTTAGGTCTCTCTCCAGTTCTTTTCGTAAAAAGTGGGACAAGGGCTAAAGTATTTCAAGGCAAAATGAGTGCTCAAATTTTAGATGAGCTTAGGAACTAGTGAAGAATGACTTTATGCAACTACAATGCTATCGGCATAACCAAGATAAAAATCATGATTGAACTATGGTATAAGTTAAAATATTGAAGGGCCTACTTTAGATCCATAAAATCCTGCTTTAACAGGTAGGAACTAACTGAGAGTTTGGTACACTAGGGTTCGGAATTCATGGGCATTAAACCACCTGAGTCCGGTGCTCGGCAAAATGGCATGGGGCTGAGTATTTCAAATGTTTGGTATTTCACTCTAGCCTCATTTCCTTTTGCTCTGCTACCAGGCAAGAAACTGTTCTGGTATAGTTCTGACTGTAAACAGAAGATATTAGCAGGAGAAGGGAACATTCAGGGAATGTACTTGGGGCAATGCTCAGTTCATTTTATAGTTACTAGTAATGAGCACGCACCCGCATGTGTATTTGTTATATTTTTGTGATATGGATGTCCTAAAAATTATTTTAAAGCTTAGTTTTACTCTCTTATTATTCTTTTGATACTTTAGTTTAGTGAAAAAATTAGTAGATAAGAGAATAATTTCAGCAAGGAAAATTAATCGGTAAATTATTTAGGAGTATATATAAATAAAGTATTTGAGAGTGTTGCATGACAAGAATATTTAGCATGAGAAGAAAAGGAAAAACTAGAAAGAATGATATTTATGATGCTAATAGTGGTTGAAAATGCCATTGAAGAAAAACAACATATGTAGATAGGGAAATATTTTTGACCAAAATGACATAGGTAAAAATGAAAAATAAAAAAATTTTGATAGTACACCTCTTTGTTAAAAAAAAAGGACTGTGATTCTAAAAATATACATGATATTAGGGGAAAAACAATGAAAAATAGCACAAAGACAAGGAAAAAAAAAATGAAGCACTGAAAATACAAATGAGAAAGAAGGGAGAGCAAAAAAAGGAAGAGAAGCAAAAAAAAGAAGATGAAGTAAAAAAAATTGTGAGAAGCAAAAAAAATAGATAGAAAAGAAAGAAATGAAAATAGAGGGAAAAAACAAAAAAAAAAAGGATAACAAAAGCCAAAGAAAAGTATAAAAAAAAAAGGGATGAAAAAAAGAGAATGAAAAAGAAAACAAAAAAAGTATAAAAAATTTTAAAAAAAGAAGTGGCAGAAAGAAACCTTTTCCCTAAGTCAAAGATTTTTTTTTTTTTTTGACTTAAGGATGACGTTTCGTTCTCCTCCTGCCTGTCAAGCAAGGCATTAGAGCCTTTCTTGTATGTAATAAAAAACGGGAGAGGGTAGGTTTTGTTACCTTCCTCCACGTGCAAAGCCAACAAAGAAAAGGTGTTAGAACTAGGGCTGTCAATGTTGATTATGACACAACGATACGATATGAACCCGAAATGTTTTTTTACGGGTTAGGGTCAAAAGAATTAATTATAGGTCATTTTAGTGTCAACCTAAAATTGATTCGTCTAAAAATAGGCCGTGTTCGGATTAACGCGTATGACATTAAAATAGCTCATCTAATTACTGATTGATTATTTAAATATTTTTAAAATATATTCTCCTATTATCAAATATCCCCAGAAGACAAAACCCTAGTCCTCTTAATATAAGATCAAACTTTAAACTAAATTGATTTTAACTCTTAAACAATAAGAAGATAATTTTAGCTTGATTACTTGAGACTATTATCTTGTTGGACTTGTTATTTTGTTGGATGTTTTAAAAATTTTTGGATTTAATTTTTTGTTGTTATAGTATGGAAATCATTTCATTTTGAGAAAATTTGTTTTATGTTTATTTTTAAATTATATTTGTGTCAATTCAGAGCTAAAAAAGGTCACGGGTTAGTGCGGGTTACTACGGGTTATTAAAGGGTTATGAGTTATTAGCGGGTTGCGGGTCGTTGATAGATTGTGGGTCATTGGCGTTTCATAGGTTGCATAAGAAACAGGTTAATCTAGGTCATGTTCGTATCAATCTGTGTCAGAATAGGTTGTGTTAGTGTTGAGATTTCTCAATTTGTTCTTATCATGGGTCGGGTTAATGTCAAACTAGTTTATGTAAAATTTGATCCTCAACACGAGTTGAACCTGATCCACCGACACGAATTGCCACCCCTACTTAGAACCTTTTATATGTGGAATATATACACCAAGGATTGGAGCTTATACTAGGTTTATACACACTAAATTCCTCCAGTTATTCCAGAAATACAGTAGATATTCACACTATATACAAAGATACCATTTATAAGATAATCTTTATTTTCATATTTATTTTTTTGTTATATCAACCGTGTTTTTTTAATTTTTTTTGGTTAAAAGAATTATGTACTGTAAATCTTAATAGTACAATAATCAAAGTATCAAATGCCATTTGTATTTTCAATAACAGGTTAAGGGTGTTTAAGAATGCCGTTAGAAACCGTAATTGTGCAGTTTCAGCCCTAAGCATTGTTAATCTTACCTTATATTTGAGACCTCTTAAGGTAATAGCATAAAACCAAGATATTAACTTCCATTAACACATTGCATTACCAAAGTTGTACAATTGGCCAGATTTTTATAGGAATTAATCGTTTTCATTTATAATCATGGTTTTAGCAGAGTTTGCATAGGGATTTAGTTTGGTTTTAAAAGTTTTACTAGAGAAAGAATTTTTATTTAGTGAATATGATAATTCAGAAAAAAATTAGAAAGCCAAAACATCCTTTTTCAAGCTTCCTGCTAAACCATTGATCCGACAAAAATTGCTTACACTGGAAGATTAATATTTTAGAGTGAGACAAGTATTTGGGAGTTGATCATGAATGTAAAGTCTAACCAGTTAGCGATCATCTTATAGGTTTTTGGTATATCACTTATCCGATTAGAATAATCGCTGTTACTTATAATAAAAGTACAGGCAGAAGGAGAAACTTAAAGCTACAAATTCTAGCTTCTCAAAAGAATCTAAAAAGTGCATGTTTTTGTGCAAAGTGATTTTGCAAGCTTTTCCCTAACATTAGTTGCATCGTTGTTTGTTTGTTTGTTTTGTTTTGTTTTGTTTTGTTTTCTTCTTTTTTTTTAAGCTGTTTTTGGGAGTTCTTCAAGTAATCTCAAACTAGATCATAAGATACCTTTACTGCCGGGCACAAATAGAAAAGAAGCGGCTCAACTTAGCTGCTTTAGTTGCCTGAGCTGATACAGCCGTCATGTCCACTCGTCCAAAGGAGCCTTAAAGGCGACAGCGCGATCCCCAGTGCGTTTACTAATACGGGATTGAAGGTTGTTACTTGCTCAAGGGATATCAGTTTAAGGAAGTCAAAATCTAACTTTTGAGTAATTTCCTTAGAAGCATAATATATCTTGAGGAATTATTCGATAGATTGAGTGTACAAAGTTATTTTGTTCATATGGTACATCTCTTTTTTTTCCCCACTCCCCTTTATCCTCTCTCGCCGGCTCCGACAATGGCCAAGAAACGTTGTATTTACAAGTTAATACTATACTTTCAAATAATGAAAAGATTTTCCAACGAGGTTCCTAATTACTACGGGCGTTGGCTGTGTCACCGATAGCCGGAAAATATTGTATTAACATGTAAATACTATATTTTTATATAGACAAAAAAATTTATCTACAATTTCATCAGACTCGAAAGTACCACATTAATATAAATACAAAAATTTACAGGCGGTTTTGCTAAACATTACTGGCATTGATGATGACGACGATAGTCGTGAAATACAGTGTACTATTCCTCTATGTAAATATTAAAATTTACTGGTGACTTTGTCTTAGGAGGTTAGCAGTTTTTAATAAGTTAAATAAAAAACCAAAAAATTAAATAAAACTTCAAAACCTTATAAAAATTTACCCGGGACTTGAAACAAAATTTAAAATAGAAACATAAGTAATAAAAACCATAGTTTAATGCAGCAACTTTAGTTTAACATAACAAATCTATCATCATCAACATTATTCCAACTTTCAAAGCAACTTGATACAGTTACGGATGAAAACTTATGATGCTTACATCATAAAGAAGAGTATTCTAAACAACTGAACGACTCCAATCCGAATCCATTAAACTATTTATGCACTGTTATCTCACACTATATAAATCTTGAAAGATAAAAATAT
Organism: Artocarpus hirsutus; assembly: GCA_946598075.1. Taxonomy (NCBI): domain Eukaryota; kingdom Viridiplantae; phylum Streptophyta; class Magnoliopsida; order Rosales; family Moraceae; genus Artocarpus; species Artocarpus hirsutus. The sequence continues at coordinate 7,656 of CAMOHE010047581.1, forward strand.
AGAAATGTAGGGGAATGAGCAACAACGTGTTTAGTAGGGAAACCATGACTTATCTTTTGTTCTTATTACTTACCATATTGAACCTGCATGGTTAGTTTTATGGGCAACTTACAAGAATGCCTCTAAATTTCCTCTAATAAACCACTTATTAAAACTACCTCTTCATTAGAAGTGGGTGATTTATTTAAGTTGAAGAAACAATTGGAAAAAATACAACCTTAGAGGAATTTCGGTCGTGAAAGAATAATGGAACAGTACTTGTTCAATCTTCAACTTCTCAAACAAGAAAACGATCAGCAATATATTAATAGGGTGTTTGAGAACGTTGGTTCAAACTAATTAGTTTAAAACATTGTAACAATAAAGAGCTTTATACTATAATAATGAAGAATTTTACATTGTTTGAGTTCGAATGAATTTGTTTGAACCAATTTACAAAACACATGCCAACATGTGCATACTTTTTTGAAGGATGGTGACAAAGAATACTTAAAGGAGAAGCTCTTGGAGATTTAAACCGAAATTACCTGGTACGAGAGTTCAAAATAATAATAATAATAATAATAAAAGTCTACAAGACCCGCAACCAAATAAGTATTTGGGAAAGCAAACATTTTTTGAAGAAGCTTTTAAGCTTGTCAACTGCCAAGTAAATTGTTCAAGAGTGAAACTACTTTATTAGGAGCCAACTCAAATTGTAGACTAATATAAACCTTGAAAATGAAAGAAAGAGACCTTGTTGGGCAATAAGTTAAATCATGCTGAAAAATTATCATTAGAAATAAGATCTCAACACGTAAAACTGAGAAGGCATCATTTAAGCATCACTTGGACAGGGATTTTATTCAACCGCGACGATTCCAACACGTCTTCCTTAGGCAGAAACTGAATCCAAGGCATCCTAAAAAGAATTTAAACCAAATCATGATATATTCAAGTAAACCCTTTAATTAGAAATGAACGAAGCCTGAGATCATAGGCTTGGCCTAACAATCATTCGGCACATACCTCGAAGTTAAGGTCCTCATTACATGAATTCTACCACCCAAGTTCAAAGGAAAAAACAAATGAAAGACGCTTGTACTTATAGGTCTAAAATAAGATGATGAAAGCTTACATGAAATATAGCCATCGACTAAAATCACCTTGTATTTGTTTGGACCATGTATAAGTACAAACAATATTACCACATAGGCAGATGCTCAACATCCTTTGTTAAAGAAAACGAATAAAGAAGAAAGTCCCTTTGGTAAAGAAAAATGTACCACAAAACACATATCAAACAAAATAGAAACAATAATAGTCTCACAAATAAAAGTATGCTTAAGAGTGTACACACATATGTTAATTTTAAACCAGAATCCGTTATTGTCAGCCATGATATCTAGAGATGGCGGCAGAAAAGTATTAAGCAATAAATATATAACGTTAATAATGTGAGGCACATAGTTTTCTCCAAGTTGTTATCTTTATGCTTTTCGTAATGACCAATCTTGTATTACCCACATACTAAAATTAGATCCAAAATTTGGAGTCCTACAATCCTAATTATACAAACAAGTTTAAGGACATCAGCATTGTGTATAAATTATGATGAGTGACCTAATTAAGTTATAGAACAGCAGTTCAAATAAAGCCTAAAAGTCAACTTGAAACGTTTAGAGTGACAGCTTTGTACACTGTGGTCAATATAAATTTGAACTGAACAAAATCAACAAAATTCTCTCCAATCTCATTGATCACAAAAGTTGAAAGTTCAAGTTGATTACCCACAATAAATCTTCAAATGACTGCAGGTTTTTTTTTTTTTTAATACAAACGATACTTCGTCAGAAAACAAACCAAGAAACAAACAAGAAGGGAAGCACACAACCACACCCTTATATACTATAAATTTGATATTTATTACAAATATTTTCAAAACTTGCTATTTATTACAATTAATTTTGGATTAAATTTTTGAAAAAATTCTGAAAACCAACCCAACTCACCCAATCTTTTACCCTTACTCCATTTTTAAGTAAATAAGTGTTTAGATGGGGAGAGGGATCAGACCAGCTTTTCTTTTCCTTTCATGCTAGCAAACATGCCCTAAATTTTAACCTACCAATTGCGGAAACTTAATGTTGAATATAATTAAATACTTAAATCAAAACTAACTTTTCTTTGCATTTATAATTTTTTGTAGTTGGAGATGAGGGCACTGTTAAGGCAAAAATAGAAACATGTCAAGGGAACAACATATATATAAATACAATAGGCCACCAGTCAAATTTAACGCTACATATCATCAATAGGCACGACAAGAGTACTAATGGGCCAAAATTAATAAACTGATCGAAAAAAAAAATTATTTGACCTATTTACTTATAGAGTATTTGAGAGAATAGTTTAAGCTATTAATTTGGGTTTGAGATTATAGCATATGAGAGATTTACACTGGAGCTTTTTATTATAGCATGTGAGAGCTTTATAATGTTTATTGTTAAGACCATTGGTTTGAATTATTCTTCCAAACACCCTATTAGATATATAGGGAACATTTCCCAACAAAAGAAAATGAAATAGTAGAAAATGTTACTTTGTCAAAGCTAATTGTAGTAAATAGTAGATTTTGAAAATATTTATAATAAATAGTAAATTTATAGAGTAAATAATTTATTTACCCTTCTATTTACAGTGTAAATAATTCTTATTTACACGATAAACAAATTTATAGTACAAATAATGTATTTACCTCTTGTTTACGACGTGAATATTTCTTGTTTACATAGTAAATAAGTTATTTACTCTTAAATCTGTTATTTGCTATAAATATTTTCAAAACCTAATATTTATTTTAAAAAGTTTTAAAAATTTGACATTTCTCTCACTCTCTCAAAAAAAAAAAAAAAAAAAAAAGATGATAGTTACACCCTTTCGGTTTTGGATAGGTGTTGGAAATGATGGTCTCGTGGATAAATTTTCAATGTCATTGTGACTTGCCTCTTATTCTTAGTAGATATAATAAACTTAAAGAGCTTTATTGAAATGCTAAATTGATTGTTAATGACAAATTTAGCATTGAGTGTAAAAAATATTTTTCAATACAATACTATTTTAAATGTTAAATTTAATAACAAATAACAAATTTGGCATTTGATATATATTGATTGATAGATTCACTATTTTGCATATTATTGACATGGTAAACAAGCCAAGCACACACCTCTAATACTAGAACTCTGTACATAATATTAAGCCCTACACAAGTAGAATATAATTAAAACATAAACTTATATTTCTTCTTTTTCTTCTTTTTGTCCACCTCGTTCTAGCTACCGTTGTTACAGTGGGCAGCATCACCATCATCGTCACTGTCATTGTTGTCCTTGTCATTGTCCTCCTTCTCCTTCTCATTGTCGTTGTACTTCTCATCCTCCAAGCTAGTGTTGTTGTCATCATCGCCGGACTCCTCACTCTCCTCATCGTTGCTGTCATCCTTCTCATTCTGTTTTCTTTGTTTCTCAAGCTTCTTGGCAAGCATCACCACTTTTTTAATGGGATGGGGGTTTTGTTGGGCTTAGGCTTTTAGTCTTTCTTGAGCTTTTCACCGGTATGCCCCTCCGAGCCTTGTCTTCTTAGCAAAATATCGGCCTGAAATAAAAAAATAAAAAAAAGAAAGAGATGAAAGTGCTTGGTTTGTAGAAAGATAAACTTGATTTGGGCCAATAATGAGTGTACAAGTGTATGGACTTGAAGTTTATTATTTGGGCTTAAATTTAAATAGACAATAAGCCCATCTAGATATTATTAAAGTAATAGAATTGTAGAGAATTCTAAATATTAGATATTTTGATGGAGAATTCTAGAGAGTGACTTGTAGCCATTAGATCAAAAGTGTGTTGGCACAATCCTAACTATTGGTTAAGGAGCTACCACTAGTATAAATAGTAGTGATTTCTCTCATTTTACATGAAGAAAAATAGAAACTTTAAAAGTGAGTAAGAGAAGAACCAAAATTTGGTGTTTGAGTTTGAATAAATTTCTGACAGTTTCTAAAAAAGAGATATAACAGTAATTAGTAATCAACTGAGTAAAGAAAAAAAAATATATATATTTACTATTGTTTTGGTAAATCTTGCTGCTCCACATATTCCTATGTTGAGGACATTAATGTTTATATACAGAGCTACATATAGTAACATGTAAAAATGTGTGCATTAGGTAGGTTAGTTTGCAGGATTAATCATGAGAGTTTAGTTTGCAGGATTAATCATGAGAGTTTAGTTTGCAGGATTAATCATGAGAGTTCATAATTAGGTGAGAGAAAGGTTTGAAGTTTGAATGATTAAAGGAGGGTTTGAAGCACAATGCATATGATACAAAGTTGGTATACACAATGAACTTTCTTTCATGCACACATTTTGGGCATGTCTTCCAGCTTCAAAGCCTTGAAAATAGAAGATTTATTCTAAAAATTACAATATATTTTGGATGTAACACTTTGATAAATAATGTTAGATTCAAAAACAAGACTTTTGACACGTTAATTGAGACAAATCATGAAAAAAGTATTTATTAAGTCTACATTTAAGAAAATATTATTTAAAATGTTGACGATTATGGGTTCAATAATTGGGGGACGAAATTAATTCCAACATTTTATAACTTCATAACGGCAGCACCTCACTGTTGGTTTACATCTAAATAAGCCCTCACAAAAGTCCTGCAAATCATCAATGAATTATGTAATATTAATTAAATTTATTACAGAGAATTTGTAATTAATTAGTGGCAGTTCGTACCTTTGTATACTTGGTGTTGAGAGATTGTGATGATTCTTTATAAAGAGCATCACAAAAGGGCCTCTCCCAGCCATCAAATAAACATTCTACCAAATCCTCACACTTTACGATGACTTGTTAATATTTACTCCAAACATACAACAACAACAACAACCACCACCACCACCACCACCACCAAGGGTAACGCTTGATAAATTAACATATAGCACCCTATTGTGCGCCAACGTTTTAGCCTCTGCCTGCATAGTATAGTCATGGTCATATATACACACACATACGAAAGGGGATTTTGTTCAATACATCAATGTGATGGACCCATGGTACTACAAAACGCACAACTAAGACGGAATCCATCTTTAAATTAATTTATGATGGAGCTCCAGAAGAAAGATATACATGCCAAGACCTAACAACGAAAAAGTTATTTGACACATCAATAATCAAGCATATAAAGCCCATTTTGATCACAAGACCTCTACCATCTATAAAATCCTCCTATCATATCTTTAATATTTTGTTTTTTTTTTCTTAGGCAAATAGTTTCTTCAATTTGTGCAATCAGGGCATATGAATATTTTTCAACGATGTCAATATAGAATTTAAATTGTATTAAATTGTTTAATTTAGGCAAAGAATAGAAAGAATACTTATCGTCCCCCAACTCACTAAACACAAGTTTGGAACATTAATCATGGTTTCCTTGTCGAAGCTTGCATAATTTTTTATGACTAGTTTACTCATGCTTGGACTACAAATCTCTATAGCTTCCTTATTAGGATTATAAAAATTCCAATGATACAATAGCATAAAGGAAACAGATTATCGTAGAAACTATGTTTGAAAATTCATAATAAAAGTTCTCTCTCTCTAGTTTTTCTATCCGTTAAGGTTTTTAAATTTCCTCCTTAGAGCAGCCCCATTCTTCTTCCCCCGTGTTGAAGACGTGCATTGGCCTTTGGCTTGTCATCGGAGGTCTAGGCTTGGGGAAAAGGCGGCATGAAGATGTTGTGTTTTTAGCCTTAAAGATGCTTCTAATAGAAAGGGTCCAAATGTGGTTTAGGGGGCTGTTTGGCGAGGCATGGAGGTTCTCGATGAGATGATGGGGTGGGCTAGTGTGGCAGGGTTGGGAGGATGGGCGTCAACTACAACTCAAAATCGACCCAATCTGATGACATCTTTGATACAATATTGACTCGAATTTATAATGACTCGGCTATCAGAGTGTATTTAATACTTTTCTTACATTTAATCTCACTTACTTAGTCGTAAAATTACGAAATAATTTTTTTTAAACTCTAAAAACTTATATCAGCATATTTACATTACTCCACTCTTACTAAAAATATTCACAACACTTGTTTAGCTTGTAAATACATAGCACATTCTTACAAAAATAGTTTTTATTTACTACCACATACTTACTCAAATACAGTTTATTAAAACAACGAAACTTTTGCAGTAGCAGTATCCATACTCTAACCATCGCAATGTTTAACTGTCATTCCCCACCTAACAACACTTATTGTGGCCTTTTTGTAGGATTTCCTACGGTATAAAATGACTAAGTGAGCTATTGCTCAATAAGTCCAAACAAAACCTACAAAACATGCCCTTTATAACTCGATGTATGATCCAATTATGCTTAATTATGAATATCAATTTATTATTGTAACTTATCTTGAACTATGGGCCCAACTCCTAAGCGTATGTACCAAGTGCGCAAGGTCGTTGTATCATTGAGACTGTAACATATTTATAACTTGAAGCTCCCCTTAGATCGAGAGGCGGGTACAGCACTTATTTATCTTATCTCAGCTTGTTATTCTGAGTTCTAGATTACCAATCCTGTAATCATGGTGTTATACCATATGTGATGCTTTGGTATCTTAAATATGTGCATAATAAATGTGATATATGAAAAACATGAAAATGTGTTTAAAAACTATTTTCTTTATGCCATAGATGGGGTTTGAAACTTACGAGGATCTCGCGTTGTGTGCCTAATTAACCTATTCCCTTTATAAGTTTCTAAACTTGTTTTGATCAAAAGCTTACAATCTCTTGATGCCCATAATAGTGTAGAAAATCAATTCCATCTAGTGAAAATTTTGGTTTTACATGAATTTATTATTTAGACCTGAAGCAAAAAATCTTGACATTTTTGCTCATAGAGCAAAAAATGACCGCTTTATTTCTTTGTGCTCAGTTTTTTGCAAGGATTATTTATGTGCAAAAAATTCCTTTCATTCCAAAATGTTTTCCCCATTTGAACTACTTTGAAATTTCCTAATTAATTTTTGTAAAATTTTTAACTAAAAATCCTCGCAGAATTGTCAAAAATCTTGTTTCATGAACCCTAATAATTTTCGACGAAATCTACAACTTTTGTGCTTTAACTTTTTCTAAATTTAAAAGTTTTAAGGGATTTTTGTCAATTTTTGGTTTAGGCAGATTTGAAATCTGCATTTTGGGCTTTGAGAAATTTGAAATTTTTAAATTTTCTTCACAAAAGTTGTTTATTTCTCATTTCCAATAAATCTTGCGTTTTTTCTAGAAAATAATTTGACCTTTAAATATGTCAAAAACCTTAATTTCTAAGAAGCGCTTAAATTTTGTTTTATAACACAGAGTTCAAAAAAAAATTTCTCTATGACTAGCGCCAAGGCGTTGGGCTCTTTGCCCCTCAAATGCTGATCGTTTTTCTTAATGCCTTGACCTCAATTTTGAATGTCCCGAAGCTACACGACGATGCCAAATACACTAAAAAAACGTGCATTTTTATATTTTCTTTTAGTGTGTCTAATAGTCTTACAATATTTGAGAGATATATTACAATATCTCTTATACCTATGTAACCTTAAATTATAGAAAGATATCCATGACCCCTATAGATAATCAATTCTATTGGAAAACTTAAATAAACCACCCAAAAACAATATAGAGTTTCAAGAACCTACAGCCAAACAGTGCACCAACAATTAAGCATACACTTGGATATCCAATACACTGAAATAGGGAGATATGTAACACTAACATTACCCTAACTGCAAAGGAATGTTGATTGGAAAAATAATTAAAAGGAATAAGAATAGGTGTTATAACAATTTCTTTGATAATCCAACTCAATATTCCACGTCAAAAACACCGGAGCCAAGAGCTTAAATTGCTCCAACCCAAATCATTTAATGTCCCTTAAATGACTAATAGTTGCATAAGACCATTAGCTAAAGGATGCTTTTAAGCTCCTTAGGCAATCGTTGACGAGCTTCCAGCTCGACTTTAGATCTCGAAGGTAAAGAACATCCCACCAAGATGGGAGAGACAATAACTCCACGACAAGAAGGAAATGGGAAGACAAAAAAGAAACAGCGACAAAGACCCTGCTCGCAAAAGGATACGTTCAGACCCCATGCACGAGCAGGGCCAGCCCGAGTCTTGCATGCGAGCAAGTTCTCGCCGTATTATTTTTTTTGTTAACACACTTGCGTGTGCTTCTCTCTTCTTTTCCCCAACTCGATCTACAAGAGAACTCCCACTTTAAATAATTGTTCCGTGACGTTCAAATCATTTGAAGTAACCAACCAAGTATTTTCCACTGTGCACATCACCAACATGAAAGAAAGGAGGGCGACGTTATGAGAAACAAAAGTACATCCTTAGGAGTTGAGAACGTGGGGAGGTGATTTGTCACGACCCAAAACCAGGGTAGTGACTAAAATGAAAGAAATATTTTTTACTCAATTTCAAATTGGCCCAAAATTTTGAATTCTTTTTCAATTAAGACCATGGATTTTACACGATTACCTCCACATGGAAAGACAGCAAAGTTACCTTGTCAAAAATGGGAAACGTGGATGAGGTGGTTATGATCTATGGTAGACAATTTTGCATGCTAAGAGGATCTATAAATAGAGAGGGGGGAGGCGACGAGGGGGGATCCCACATCTTGTATCTTGAGCTATTATTATGTCAAAATCATACTGAGTGTTTGAGTGAGACCTTGAGTGGGTAATACCTTTTCTAAAGAAATTCGTATATCAGAGTAACATTGGCTACTTTGAGTAGAACCACCACAACTCTCCAATGTCTCTATTTCGTTTGATTCCTTTTACTATATATATGTTTTACTTCTTGCATTTATTGTTCTTTTAAGCTGTTTCAATTCACTTTATATTTATTATCACGAGATTGACGGAATTCAACATGACTCAACAATAGGGGTGGTTGTCAATTCAAGAAAAAAAATGGGATTGTTAATAAATAAATGAAAAATAAACCAATTCCCTCTTTAGTTAATCAAATGTCCTTTTAAATGACTAAACAAAATCATCATTTGCTTATACAACATATTAACTTGTTAAAGTTATATAAGATTTTGTTTTTTGTGTCAAATACAAGAAAGTTACACACACACACACACACATATAATGCGTTTTAAAGGAATTAACCAAACTTTGAGCTGAAAATTATGTGTAATACTTTATTTATTATATAGTTTTATATAAAAAATTACATGATTTAATCATAATAGAACTAGAACTACAACTACTAGGCCGTTTGGAATAACAGTTTTAACCATCAGTTGTAATAGTGAATGGTATAAAGTTCGCACATACTACAATAAAAAACTATTATAAAGCCCTCACGTGCTACAGTCCTTAATCCAAAACTGTTGGTTCTAACCGTTCATCCAAACGACCTATAAAACTAAAAGATATAGATAAAGCAGCCTAAAGCTAAAACGATAAAGCCTACTATTTAAATAAAATTAAAACAATAAAGCTTCATATTCTGCATCATTTTATTTTTTTTAATTTTTTAGATAGTACTCTTTTTTCTAGAGTTCAATTAATAAAACAAGAGAAACGGGGACTTTTTATAAGAGAACGAGGAAAACAACATTTTTGTAAATTTTCTTCTAGTAAACATCACGTGTGAAATATTTCAGGTAAATATATTAACAGTGTAAATAATTTCTAGGGTAAATAAACTATATTTATAAATATGGTATTCACCTTAATTTAAAATGTGTTATTTACTTTAATTTTAAGTGTTTGTTTGGGAGAGAAGGTTGGAACTGTTATCTTTTTCTTTTTTTTTTTGTCTAAATTTTGTGAAAAAAAATAATATAATAAAAATGATCATAATCATAAAAAATAGTTGGAACTGTTTTTGCTAAATAAGCTATAAGTTTTTAAGAATACACTATTTGCTTCAATTTCCTTTTAATTAACAATCTTAGAAACAATTTTGTGATAGCAAAAAATAGAAAAAAAAAAAAGAAGGTAATTTGGCATTGTTGCCTCCTGAGATTATCATACATTTATAATTTACCCCGTGAACTTATAAATTTGTAGCAAATCAACCCTATAGATAGCAATTTTAAATTTCTGACTAAAATTGATAAGTGATTTTCACATAGGTCATTAATTAAAAGTATAAGAGGTTTTTTCATATTAATGTTAACTTAAATTTGTATTCAAACCAAAGTTAATTTCAAAATATTCTATATTGATGAAAACTTAATTAAATATATTAATTGCAATAAATTTATAGTCTAAATATATAAAAATGACCATTTATGCCAATGATCAACTATTTATATACAAATTACATATTAATTTCTGTCAAAAAGCTAAAACCGCTATTAATGGAGGGTGATTTGTCACAGATTTGTTAGTTTAGGGGGCATCTTGCCAAATTACAATTTAGGTAGCAAATTGTAAATTTGCGATAAATTCAAAAGGTAATAGTACCAAATACCTAAAAAAAATACACATACACACATTGCACTGATTTTTGCCATAAAAGAGAAAACATACCAACAATTATTTTAAAGGCGTTTGGAAGCATCAGTTCAAACGTTAAAACCACCATAGTATGTAAAAAGCTTTACACGAACTCATTTTTTTAATATTGTAGCATACGAGAACTTTATATTGTAACAATCAAAAGTTTAATTTAAAACTGAGAATGTCAAACACTCTATAAATTTCTTAGTCCAAGAAAAAGCGGTAGGAAGAAAGCGGAACACTTGATAAGAATGCTCTTAATGATGATATAATTTATGATTAATTGTTGCTAAATGAAGATATTCCTGTCCCTCTTCTTTTCTTTTCAACTTATACACTTTGTTTTTTTCTTTTTCTTTTTTAAATTCAGGGAACTTTTGCACGATGTCAATAATAAATAAAATAAGGATTTGTTTTTCTCCACTCCAATCTTTTTATTGTTTTGTTCTAATTAAATGTATTTACTATTATTTTTTAAGGTGAACTTGAACATAACATTAAGAGGAAGCCCTATCGGCGCCTACAATATCAACAACACAATGAGGATAATCCTCAAGAAAATAAAGATTAAATGTAAAGTTAGCTAGTGTATAGGCAACTACATTGCATTCTCGAGCGACACTCGAAGTCCACCATCCTTAGCAAAGTCTAACAATCCCTCGTATCCAAATGTGATCCATGTTTTGCACAACGGAGTCATCGACATTCAACTTCAAAACCAACATGTTTTGCACAATGGAGTCATCGACATTCAACTTCAAAACCAAATCTGGCAACGGCTTCGGATCTTATCAGTGCTGAGTAGTTGCCGGACAAGCATCGCCAATCTTCTTCTTAATTCTCTAAAAGCTTGAAAATATTCAAGCCAACACGCTGCATCCTGTAAAATAATCTTTGCTTCTTTGCTTCCAGATTTTAGCCATAGAACCACATATAATAACTCAAACTTCTCTGTATTCATAGTCGTGAAGGAGGAAGTATTCAACATGATCTCCTTTAGAACTAGAGATATGTTTCGATAAACACTAGAATTCCAGACCAGCTCCGTCTTTTGACGGGATCTGAGCACGGAAAACGTCCTAATTCCCATCTTGACAGCGTTTGTAGCCACTAGAACAATTAAACCCACAATGGGAGAGGTTCCACCCACATGGAAGAATGTTTTAAAACATCCTCGAAACAAAGAGTTTAACCTTGTGGAGAATGTTCAAGTGCCACGTAAAATTCCACCATCGACGTTCAAACTCTCCCCTCAGAAGATTCGTCCTGCCTACGAGGATGGTTATTCGTGATCTAGTCTGTTAACAAATATTAAGAACTGACTTTATTGGAATAACAGAAAATTAAAATCGTTGTTGCAGGCATAGTCAATAGGAATACCACATCCGACTTCATAACAAAATATATAGTTCGAATTCCTACCCTAAAATACAAAAAAAAAAAAAAAAAAGAAAAAAAAAAAGTTTAGTATGCAACAAGTAATATGATAAACGCATATCTATGATCCAACCCACTCGATATAACGTCTATTAGAGGGTGTGCTTAGGCGTCGCCGTACAACTATATCACATCTCAATTGAGTATGTATATTTCTAAGCTTTCACAGTTTTAGTTTGTACATTCATAATGATACTATGAGTGTTTTAGGATGTTTCCTATTTTAGTTACAGGCGGAGGGACGTTTTTTTGAGTGGGGATTTTTAAAATTCTATTTTAGCCCTAAATTTTTTCCAAAAAATTAAATTTACCTCTGTTTTGTAAGAAAAATTACAAGTGTACTCCCACTAAATACCCCCAATTTTATAGGAAAAATTATAACTATGTTGTCAATTAATCACAAAATATATAACTATGTATCCTTTTAATAAAATTATATTTTGTTTTTTTATAGTGTCCCATTGGAAAAAAATGTCTGACTCCGCCGCTGGTTTCAGTGCTAGTATAGTTGGATAGAAATGGGCAAACTAAGATGGAGCATGCATAATTTACCAAGTGTAACGAACATTCTTCCAATAAACCAAATTGTGGCAGGCGTTTCCAGGTGTCTACTGATGTCTGGACCTCAATAAATGTACATCTCTCATAACTGAATTTACAACTGAATCTTGATCACTGAACAAGAAAATGGTGCGGAGTACTAGGTATACTATCTGTGCACGTGGATGAGAGAGACTGCAGAGGTACACGGGAGAGAGAATTTGTATCATATAAGAAATGTATATATTATGGTAAAGGCATTCTAATATTACAAAAAAAAAAAAGTTAAAAAAATGACTCTATTTCCTAAAAAAAAAAAAATCTATTTCCTGTGTTCTTTGCACTCCACCATGGTCACAGTGAAGGAAAAATGCAACCCCTCTATACACAATGCTTTGTACATCCATATAACTTTATGTACACCAGCAAACCAGACGCACCTGAACCAAGCAGAACAAATGGCCTCTTTCCTGACAGCAAAATAAAAGGAAAAATCATGAACCCGACTCATGCGCCCAAAAAGCATCTGGATCTGGACAGAACAGAGAATAATCTTCGATTTCTAAATTTGCTATATGCCAGTCCGCGAAACGAGCTTGAATCATCTTTAACAACAGCAGAATTGTAGGCAAGAGCCACCATTTGTCATCCTCCCTGAAGCAAGTTCAATCAAAATATATTCAGACAGTTGAGCAGAAGAAAAGGAATCAATATTTGAGTCTTGAGTCTTGAGTCTCGATTTGTAATAACTGGTAAAAGATAATGTGATTTAACATTAAAACAACAAACATCTCAACAGAGGGAGGTAAAATTTGAAAGAAAAAAAGCTTAAAAAGAAGCATATCTGTTGAATTTCACAATTTATTTTCTTTTTAACTATTTTGAGATTTTTTTGACTTACCGCAGAGACATAATCATAAACACTTATGTAGATATAAGTACGCATGTATGGAATGGATGGGGTATTCATATGCATCGGAGCATCCCATTCTCCTTATGCCTTGAATATTCTTTTCTCAATATATAGAAAAGCAATATCTACCTAGCTCTACCTTTGAGTTCAAAATTGTAACACATTATGGGTATCTACATCGACTCCATTAAGAGGGGAAAATTAAAGTTTTAAGGTCCCACGATCTTCACCCTTCAAGGAAAAGTAAAAGTTAATTCCCTGTAATCATAGGATTAACAAGAAGTTTTAATCCCTTAAAAAAAATAAAAATAAAAATAAAAAGTGCTCAAGTCCAAACAATTCTTGGTAGAGCTCAAGCTTTTGACTTAAAAAAAAAGGGAGCATTTGAAGGCAGACAAAAGTATGTGGCTTAGTAAGCTGGAAGTTTTTATTTTCAGATCGACAAGACATAAGAAGTTCAATTCTCACCTCCTGAGGTTCCGTGAATTTGCCTTATCCGGAGGCTGGAAAGAGGAAAATGCATAATGACAAATGCCATAAATAAAAGCAACAACCTACAAAAGGTCAAGAGTAAACATTAACAAATAGATGTAACCATACAAATCCAAAAACCTAAAACATCCAGGCCTTTGCAAAATCTCTGACTGAACAAGTAATAGCGAACTCTCAGTCTTCATCAGTTACAACATTGACGAGCAGATAATTTTCTATATCATCCAAACTCCAAAGAGCATTGAGGCGTGTTCTCATCCTCTACACATGTAGACCAAATGATGCATAACGGAATTACGTCTGCATCTTTTACTTAGTTATGTTTTAGGGAGTAGTTTGTCTTTATATTTCTAGTCATCTTAATGTAGTGGTTCAATGCACATAGTGGAGCATTGAATGTGCTGTTTGAGTTTTGTAACTGTTTAATAGAGTCTAAGGGTCAGTTTTTTTTAAAGCAAGTCAATGTAGGCCGAAAGGACAGACAATTTACAAAAGAAACTAACCTACACCAATCTACTTCCTTTTATTTCAACTGTTGAGTTTTTTCCCCTGATTTTTCGTATTAAAATCTAGGCTCCAGAAGTGTCTGGAGTATTTACTGGTCATTTCATCTCCAATTTATAGCACAAAAGAAGAAGAGTTTAAGGAAAATCAGAGCAAGATGTGGGGGAAAACAAGCTTTAGTGTAGCCAGTCTGAAAATTTTTTGCGTCTATTATCTGTTTCAAATTTTCTCGTGAGTTTAGCAACTAGTTAAAACTTTTGTTTTTTTCTTGGCTGGCAATTAGTAAGGTTATTCAAGTACGGAAGTTGCTTAAATAGAGTAGCATGAAGAAGCATTGACTTTGTTAGCTAATGCCCCCCAAACTATGTTACGTGAGGTCTTGACCAATCTTTCCCACATATACTTGGCCTGCGAAAAACCACGAGTTCAAGTAGACTTTTGGTTCATGATTTCGTCAAGTGTAATATCATGCCTACCAAAGTTGCAGGCGACGCAAAATCTTCTTATGGCAGCTGATTTTTTTTCCCCACTAACATTTTGTTTAGTAAACAATGATTTCTATTAAGAAAAAATGTGGCATCTCACTAGAGGTAAACATGCATAAAGACAAGTAGTTGATAACTTACAATATTAGATAGAGATGTGGCATTCCACAATGCATACACACGAGCAAGCGAAGCTCGTCTAGGTTCCTTACTGAATAAGGCATTCAATCCAGCTGGGAATGAAGAAAGGAGGGATAGAGGAAGAATAAGCAAGATAGCAAGAAAGGCTCCAAGAGAAATCCAATAGAATTGTAGGAGTGTAAGAAGGGTGACAAAAAGATCTGCCAAAAGCATGACAGTAATCAGCAGCTGCAGAATTTCCTGAAACACCAAGCTAGCGTTAGATGGTGTAAATTCTAACAACTAATCAGCATATAGAAGAGGTGGCACAAGTGATCTATTTGAATTACCTGACGGCCAACCGGTCTTGAATTGTGTAATAAGAGAGACAGTGGAAAGAAAAAATCTCTTCTATAATCCAACGATCTCAAAGTAGTATCATTTATGAGACCTCCATTAATTCCTCCGGTGATCTTTTTAATAGACAATGCATGACCTATATACGGCAAGCTCTGGTGTGACTGCTTCAAAATTGTTATTGCACTTGAAGTATTGGTCCTTGCGCATTGATAAAATAGAAAAAGTCAATAAACATATAACCTAACCAATATATGCAGGTTGACATTAAATATTAATTTTTAAAGAAGATCCTTTGAATCATGTGATATTTATTATATGCATTCACAACGGGGCTAGTTTCTATGTCTTTTCTGCCCTGAATAGTATTAAATGCAGTTAAAGTCGGCATATGACCAAAAAAAGAAAAAACAAAAAAAGTAGATGATTATAACAAAAACGAAAGAAACAAAGAAGGGAACATAAATATTTTATTGTCATTTACTCATTTGTCATAATCATCATCATCATTAGTGTTGTTGTTGCCGTTCCATTCCAATTTAAACCAGACTTCCAGTAAATAATTCAGAATGGCCAATGCAGATCCTAAAGACACAGCAACTTGATGTCGTGCAAGTCTCAGTAGCAAGAGAACACAGTTTACAATTACATGTATGGTTTTATCTCCATCATTAACAGATTAAATGAGACTGTATAAAGGTAAGATAAAGCTACCTTGGAGGTTCACTATTACTTCTATCCAATACTCCAGGCTGGTCCACATTTCGAAGAGGATAGTCGGCCACGACTACCAATACCCCAAGCTGATAGTAACCAGAAGCTGTTGCTTGAAACCATCCAAGCTCAATTTTAACTCCATGAAAATCAAGTTGAGGGTTTGCGTGGCTATTTATCCAATTAATAATGGGGATTAGGTGAGAACGAATAGATCCATGCCTCACTGTTCTCAACTGAGCATTCAAACCAGCGGCCAGACGATTCCAAACAGTTGCTGGGACATGCTGGAACAATATAAGGGATATTTTAGTCAGAAATAAGTAATCAAATTATTAATGACAAATTTACTTGAAGGATAAACAAAGACCTGTCCAATGAGATTGGTCAACAATGTGTCGCTGTGAACATTGTAAGGTGACATGTAGCTTCCATCTCCACCAAATATTATGCACATGGGAAATCTTTTCTGTATGATTGATACCATGTCCACGCGTTTCTCGTCACCACCAAGGAAAAAATCAATGTAGGCCACCATCAAGTCTGGAGTTGCTCCAACCTACATTATTTGCCACTCCATGAATAAAAACTAGATTAAATGGTTCATGATCCAATCGACCATGTAAATCTGAACTCCGAATGAATTTTTAAATAGGGATGTTTTGTAGACTAACAATAGCTACCAACACTTTTTGTCGCATATGTCAACCATCAACTCTCATAGAAAGTGAGATGTTCTATTTTGGTGTTTATTTTATATCACAAGGCCAATCAAAATGCAATCAGTGTAATCAATGGATGACCAAGAAAGTATGACTACTATAACAAGTTTTCATATTTTGAAAGCAAATGGATTCATTTTTTTACTTTATTTCCTTTTCCAAAGGAAAAAAAAAATAATAAGTCTTTCTTTTCCTTTTTCAGTCTCAAATAAATCATCTTAAACTCTATGTTTCATAGGAGGGAGAGATGGAGGGAGGCAGAGGGGTGGAGGGAGAGAGATAGAAGGAGAGGTCAAATCCTTTGTTTGGTTGGAGGTAGAGGAGGAAGGAGAGGAGAGGTAGAGGGATGTTGTCTCCCCCATAGCCCAACAAATTGGATCCTTCCATCAATGGAAGGATCCAATCAATCCCTCACTATAAGTTTTAAAAAAAGACAAATTTACCCTCTAAATAAATAATTAACAAATAGTATAAATATACTATATAGTAATTTCACAAATAACTATTATCTATCCTTTCAACTCTCCCTCCATCCTGCCAAACAACATAAAGGATTACTACAATCTTCACCATCCTTCCTACTCTCTATCCCTCACTCTCTCCATCCTTCCTACTCCTCATCCCTCGTACCAAACAAAGTGAAAAAAGGTTTGAATGATCTAAAAGAGAGAGGATCACAATTTGAACCTTCATCCCCTTGTATAATGCTCGGGATCTACAGGAGCAGAGGCACGAATGATCATATTCGGACTTGACAAATTCCTGAAGACGATGAACTTTACTTCGACGGCGCCACTGTTTCCAGGACCAGGCACAAGGATATGCAAGAACTGATAGAATACTATGCACTGATCCTTCCCACCAATCATAAGCAGCTACAGAGTTTATCTCATCTATAAATCTGTTAAAAGCGTCTTCATACCTGTGTCCAAAGAGGATAGAAAGCATAAACACATAGTTTGGGATCAAATAAAAATCGTTGGGATAATAGCAAATAAACACGCTCCTACCCATTAGGCAATAGAGTAATCAAATACAGGTGTTGAGCATGTTATCAAACTATTACATTCACAACCTAGTATGTTACATACCCTTCTAGGAGTTATTTACTTACACTATTTTAATGATTGCATTGGGAGGAGAATAGGGAAGATGCCAGGGTTCTCTAAAAGTATTAGGACCCATAAAGTACATCCGGTGAACATGACTTTGAGCTTCTTCAAATCTGGCTCCTCGGATCTATGAGTTAAAAAATGACAAAAGGGGGGAAAATTGCAGCACAGGGTCAAACTCTGCAAGTGGAAAATTCAATGTAAATTGAAGCCACAGAGTCATTGTTGAAGAAGAAAACAACAACATACACATACCTCAGACAAGGAAAGAAGATAAGGGAAACGATGATGACTGTGGTGTTCAATTGAACGTGAACTGTTATATGAACCTGATCCAACGAATTTGGTCCTCAAAGTATTTAATAATAGAGCCAAAAGCACCAAAATGCATGATAACAGAATAGCAAAAGGCCAGGGTCCTCCAAAAGTATAAAGGAGTTCTTCAAGAGGAGTATAGCAATTTGGCATTCTATACTTGTCAGAAATGCATTTATAGGGACAAGATGGCTGGGTAACTCCGCCTGCAATAGTTATCCAGCTTAATGTGAGACGACGCAAAGAAACAGAAACAAAAGGGGAATGGAGGAAAGAATGATACATAAATGCAAAACCAACATCCATATAAAAGTTACCTCGTACATATATGAACTCAGCACGACTTGGAATATGATCAAGTGCACAAGGAATGCAAAGATATTCATCAGAGCCCTCGGTATCTTTATACGTGCCAATAGGGCATTCCTGTAAAATTTCGAAATTGTCATAAATACTGAATACATTAAGATTTTATGTAGAATAGAGAAGGATAATTAAATTGTGTTGTTGATATGTGGCAGAGTGCTATCACCAAGATAAATTCTCATAATGTAACAAACAACTATAAGAATAGAAAAGATTTCATGGTTTTCATTCAACATCGAAGTCTAAATGTACAGACCAGAGAACCCGGTTTCTAGTGATTATAGATCAAGAAGAATTGGACAACGTTCTCATGGTTTCTTCTGCACTAAAATGCTATATATCCTCTCTTGGCTATTGGGAATTTGAAAATGATTTCCTATGCCCTACCAAGGAAAATCCTCTAATTATGCCTCCATGTTCGACATTTACTCTACAAAACTTGTGTCCTTACACATATTGAGTCAATGAAAAGTTGCTATTAACAGTCACTTTGAAAAGCAATACTTCATTTTACATACCATAACATGTGAAGCTCAACCATTAAAGGCAAAAAAAACCTGGTCAGTTCATTCAGAAGTAAAAAAAAAAAAAAGGAAGAGAGAGAGAGGAGACCAACAACAACAAAAAACACGTAAGGGTAAAATCAGAAATATGGATAATACCATGCAGAAAGTGCCATAGAGGCCCTTGGGGCATTTTTTCCCAGTGATGGTGCCCTCTTCACCATAACGACCACCATGATTCCCAGCACCTCCACTGTCAGTTACCATAGTTCACGAAGAAAATAAAATAATATTACTTTACAAATACATTTATGTGATGGGGATGAGCTCAACTGTGGTAGTTAATCTTTCAAATTCTTAGAGAGAGAGAGGGGAAAAAAGTATGTGATGGCTGTGCATGTATATTGGCAAAGATTATAGACCCATCGCCGTTGCATTAACTGGAAATATTCTGGTGTTTCTTATTTGTTAGACACTTTGTTAGCACCCATACTTGTAGTTTTGTTTTAATTTTTCCATTCATTAGATATGAAGTCTTACCTACTGCTAATCAAGCCACTTATACTCGCAACAGGAAGATATTCATCACCATTATCAATCTTGGACCAATGAAAATGAACTCTACCACCCCCACCGCCACCTCCTCCATAAGGACCACCATTGCCCCCAAGAACGGACAAAGATGAGTTCCCTGCAAGCCTGAGCTCTTGAAGGAAGAGCAAGATTGTTCCCCCTGAACCTCCACCAACTCCGCCGATCACAGAACCATTACCATTTTTTGTTGCTTTACCAAAGCTTTGACCATCCGCATTCAAAGATCCACAGATATCAAGCCGCAAGAGAGGCCAATGGTCCGATCCCATCACTAGAAAACATAAAACATGAAAAGTAGTAAAAATGTGACTAAACATACGTCATTAAATGTTGACAATTTGAATGTAAGAGAGATGGCATATGCAAAATTACTTAAATCTTCTCCATTTTCATAAGAAAATCAAACCACATGTTGATACCCAAACCAAATGGGCCACAGCATAAAGGAGAATGGTTCAGAAGTTTCAACATTATTCCATTTAGTGACTTTTCTCTAGATCCAAGAGTCTGCCCAACTTTAACTGGTGGGCATTCCCCAGTAACTCAATCACCTACTATCCTTTTCTTTTTTAGTTCACTAAGTAACATTTACATAACAAAATATAAATAAACACACTTTTTTGGAATTGGGATGTGGTTATTCTGGATTTTTACCAATTAATCCGCCACCAACGACAGTTATATTTGAGTTATTGGGTCCCTCAGCTCCACTTCCCAATTCACATGGAAGGTCCGCATTGCCATACTTGTTGCCACCATTGCAAGTTCTCCCATTAAAATAACCAGAACCCCCTCTTCCTCCATGTCCGGCACCACTACCAGCTCCATTTGAATAGTTTCCCTTTCCAATACCTCCGCTGCAACCTGAAAAAAGGGGTTCCTATGCAATAAGAAGCTGAAAACATGAAATAATCTTCATGTGAAAGCCATCTCTACTGTGCTATTACCTAATTCTGATGCTGTCAGCAGACCATTGGTACCAATAGTAACAGTCCTTGCTCTGTGGATGTGGATGACACTTCCCTTCACAAGACCTTTTACAAGAAGGTCCTCAACACGGCAGATCTGTCAAAGATCAAAAGAAATTTTATTTCAATAGCTATATTGCTGGAATTACATAGAATTCTTCCATATGCAACTTATCTGAAAAGTTAAAGCGATCAGAGAAACACCAAGTCAAGTAGTTAGTGATAATAAAATTCATAGTCAGCCCATGAAGTAGTCATGATGTCGATGAATGGAAAGCATGTATAACTGACTGAAGACATGTTTCAATAAAATGAATGTAGCGAAGGATATTCTCTGATATCATGCAAGGGAGACGGTCAAACCTATCAGATGACAACATAATATAAGCTCGGATAGGACTCCAAGCAATTAAATTTTTAAGAAATAACTCTGCCAGAAAAGTATTTCTAGTCACTTCAAGCACAATTTACACCGTCAATAAAATAATCTATTGTGTGTGTATCATGAGCCTAGAAGAGAGGGTAAAAGACACGACCAAGAAAAGATGTCAGCCTTGAACTGATAAGTGTCTGGCAAATCAGCAGGATATGCAATAACCCTAGCAGACATACTACCTTACAGAACCCACATGGCTAACAAGTAGAAGCAACCTTTTTAGAAGATTGTTCAACAACTTGCACAACAAACTTTTGCATTATCCTAACGACAAATTAAAACAATCATGAAAACAACGCTGATGATTTTAATGGAATCGAAACAGATACAACTTTCTCATTTGATACGTACTTGGATTGAAAAGGATAGTGTATAGTTAACATGGCAATCATCAGGTGGAGTAACCAAATCCACTGGGCATGTCTGACTCTGACAAAGGAATTCTGTTATCCTGTGCGAATATATTCAAAAAGCAGTCTTCATCTTTTTATTTCAATATATGAAGCAGTTGGATATTATTAAACCCCAAATTTAAAACTCACATGCTCCTCCTGTTATCAACATCCAATGGAGCCTGAAGCAAAGAACCATGCCCAACCTGCCATGTGACGAGTTGCAAAGCAGTTAGCTTAAAATCAGAAAATCCTAGAAAATAATTGCATTCTAAGCATTGTGTCGTAAAAGCACGATAAAATCGTACAAGATGACCAAAAATAAATGTCACGTGAAAGCATTAAGAAATAACAAGTTAAACATCTCCAGACGTCCAAAATGAAAGAAGTTGCAGTCTTAATCCAACTATTTGGCAAATCATGAAGTTAACATTTACAGATGTCCAATATAAAAGCGGCTTCTTTCTAAATGCTTTTTTTTTGGATAAATTATGAAATGTTAGCCCACAATTAGTAACTATTAGACCTAGCCACCCATTTGCAAATGAAGATAATTCTATAGTCTGATATCAAACATTATATGAGGAAGAGAAATAAAAAACAAAACAAAACAAAACAAAACGTATATCATAACGAGAACACAAAGAAGCTTTCACAGGAACTTATCTATTACTAGCTGTAATTGTCCAATACATAGGAGAACTGCAACCGTACAACAAATTATGTTAAAAGTAATGGCTTACAGTTATGTTATAAAAGAGAGATAGAGATAGTCTCTGGGCCTGAATTGCATCACCATAACCAGTCAACCTCAGCAGTCCCTGACCATAAACACCCAAGTTTGCATTTGAACTAATGACTGAATTTTGCTGCAAAAGAGAAGACCATTGTTATTTCTTCTCTCTCTCTCTCTCTCTCAAAGAAACAAAGAAACTTTTAAGAAAGAAGAAATAAATAAATACACAAAAGGTGAACCAAAGGTCTGCCTAACCACAAAAACAGCACAAATAAAGGCAGACTGATTACAAGGAATCAGTTATATCAGCTTTTAAATTTGCTAAGAACAATAAAAAACGTAAAGCCAAGGCCTACTTAGAACAATTGATGATGTTTGAATCTTACCCTCAGAACAACCAGATTCCTGACTTCAAGAATCGAGGCTGAAACAACGGTATTTCCACCACCATCAATTTGAATTTTAGAATTCCACATGAGTAACATCTTCACAGCAACCCTAAATGCACCAAAAACCTAAAATTGTGTACAGGAGATGTTTAGCTCGGGACAGAAAATTAGGGACAGCTTTTTAGATTTGAAGAGCTATGCTTCAACACATTTCCTTTTTTCTTTTATAAGAAGCTGGAAAACTCTTATTAATCAAGAAACAAAAATTACAAAAAAAAAAATGATGGATGAGATATCCGTCAAAAAAGGAAAACTAGAAAACAGAGTAGAAGATACATAAACCCCCCCGATAAAAACAAATAAAAAGAATTAAACATTAACAAAACCTATAAGACCCTGCAACAGAAAGTCCTCCCAACTAAGCATTATCAGAGACAGGAAGAAATCCTTAAAAGGATGAATCTGTTGGCAAGCTTCTTTGTTCAATAGTTATTCTCTCTCTCTCTCTCTCTCTCTCTCTCTCTCTTCCCCTACTAACTATTCAATAAGTCTTCTATATTCAAACAACTTTTTTTTACTTTTTATTTTACTATTTTGGCCTTACATTTGAATCTTCCCATTACGAAATACTGCACTGGCTGTTCTTTGAGCTCCAAGTCTGTATGTGTTATATTACAAATACAAGATTTTACTTGATACGCTTCTTTATAGTCTTAAGTTTTTGATATTAAATGCTGCCCGTCTTAGATTTGTTCAGTTTGATCTTGGTTGATGATCAATTATGCTAGTCCAACAAGTCATCGCTCAGCTTGCATTAGCTTATGTCAGCCGCATGGTATTACTTAAATGGCGGATGCTTGTCCTGGACAGTTAAAAGCGGAAGAGAGTAGGGAGTTGGAAATGCAAATTACCTTTATTGTAGAATCACTCACTAACAGTTCTTCAGCAACAAGCTCAAATTCTGAGATTGGGAAGTCTGATAATCCAAAAATGATACTGCCTCCACGATACAGACTAATTTGGCCTCTCACCTGCATAATCAAAGAGTAAGGATGCATCACACAAATGAAATTTCAATATTACGTATATAGAAGCAAAGTACAAAAAGACTAAGTGAAAATGAATGATTTAGAGAGACCAAAAAAAACAAGCAAACCAAAACAAAAACAAAACCAAAAAAAAAAAAAAAAAAAAAAAAAAAAAAAAAAAAAAAAAACCTCCCAAAGAGGAAGAAGCAAACAAGAGTTGAGATAGATATATGAAATAAGCCGTAAAACAAAAACTAAAAGGTCAAAAATGCAAACAATTTTTGCCTCCTTTATGAACCATTCAAGAGCAGTTGCTGTAATAAGTCTCAATACCTAAGAAAGAAGAGTATATAATTAAAAGGAGTTGCCTCCAAGTTCCTCAATTTTAATGACATTACTTAGCTTCCTTGTGGGCCTTGACAGACAAAATCTTTAAAGACTTTGCACTTTCTTTGATTGTTTTGAATTGAAAATATGTAACGGGTTGATTAGATATTAGGAGCTCGGGGGGTCCTTTGATGGTTTTTGTTTTCTATCTTTTCAGCTTTCGTTTCTTTTCCTTTCTGATTTTTTTTTTTTTTTTGAGTACTTCTTCTCCTCTTTCCTTGCACTGTTTCTTTCCAGTTCAATAAAGGAAGTATCTTGTTAAAAAGAAGGGGAAAAAAACAATATAAGAAATGCCTCCAAGAGCTCTTTATTTCATATTAAACCACAAAATTGGATTCCAAAGCCACAACCGAATGCATTTCAGTAAATAAATATATGAATGAATGAATAAATGAATAAATAAATGGAACAAGAACAAGAACAAGAAATAAAGCGAAAAACCAACAAAAAGAAGCTTCAGGCAACAATATTTACATGAAACCAAACCCTAGTAGCAAATATAACATGAACAAGAAATTTTTTTGAGGGAACACCAACAAGAAATTTAATTGACTCACGAAATAAAAAGTAACAAGTGAGACGAAATTTGGCAACCTGAACTCTGCTCCATAGCAGTGGAACCAACACTTTAGCATTATTCTCCACAAAAACATGTGACCATAATGTGCTGGTGGGAAAATCGAGCAAAGGGGTTTCAGTTTCTGTTGTGACATTGTCATTGCCAACTCTTAGACTACGTAAATCTGCATTAAAATAAGTTCCTGCTGCTCCAGCATTCTCCGAACAACCAATACTCAAACCACCTAGAACAAGAAAAGCATATCATGTAAAGTTCCAGTTTTATGTGAGAGAGGAAACCTTTATAAGCCACTAGCATAACTTCAGAAAAGATTATCATTGTTTTATTCGTCTTCGACAATCTCAAGATATAGCCAAGTGTGGTGTGATTTGGTAAACTCCCAAATGAGCCAAAAGTAATTTCTTTCCTTATATGTTTTTTTTTTTTCCAGCCTAGTGGACCCTAGATTCCAAAATAGTGCCGTAAAGGCTACAGGGGATGATAAAAATGTACCAATTTTCTTACAAAGGTAATTGAAAAGTAAAAATAATTAGGGAAAAAAAAGTAGAAAACATGGAAACAGCTAGAGAACAGGAAAAAAAAATGTAGAAGAATAACTATGAGATCCTGCAAGAAGAAATCAAAATGAGGATATGAAATCTAGCCTACCAGATCAATTTTGTTTGGATAAGGTTAAAGCTTTCCCAATAAGCGGTGCTTCAAATGGTGGTCAAAATCAGAAAGCACAAAGTAAGAAGGGTACGGAATTTGAATATCATATTTTTCATTTGACCACTTCTAAGCTCTCAAATCTTGATCGTTGACATTAAGAAACATGATTCATTTAGGCAAACTAATAACAAGTCAAAACAAAAAATTCCATACAAACTAGGTTGACACTTTCACTTGTTGGAGTTGAGAACCAAAAACAAAAAGTACATTATAGTACTATCCACCAAGTAGTTTTTTCAGGTACTTTGTTCCACAGTTGTTGGTAATCTAAGCATTAAGATTAATCAAGTGAGTTGACAATTTCAGATAATTACAATTTTTAGCAATATTCGAGGAAAACAATCAGATATTTAAAAGTTCAGCAATCGTGGCCTCAACTAGCCGATACAGATGTGTAATTGATACGAACCACGCACTGTAACTTTTAGATCATCTTGTATGCTGTAACAATCCAGAGAAATTCTTCCGCCACCACCTCCGCCCCATCCAGTCCCACCGGCTGCACTTATAGTTCCATATCCCTTCCTGTGTGACAGGACATAATGCCAGAAAATTTAGGAGAGGACTTAAAATGTGGACTATATTATGTACAACGCTTCCTATACCACATCTGATAAACGGGCCGATCGTGATCAATAAATGCAGGAAAATTAATCGCATCATCAAACATCAAGAGTTCTGTGGGAGATTTTATAACATGTTATTATTGTAACTAGGAAGGCATAGGTAAATCACTCATAGATGTCATCTAATTCGAAATATAACGTAACTTTAAGCTGAAAAACAAAAGTAAATACACGATATTGCTCTACTTGAGATTCAACATTGTGTTATACCTCACTGCAAAATTGAAAAGTACTGTACTGTTAAACCTGACTGCATTACGATTTAGGAATATGCAACTCTTTTTCTTGTACACTAAGAAATTATGTGAGATCTCAAACTAACGCATGCAATTTCCAACTCAAGACATATTTGCAATACATGCCACTAAAGTGAATATTTGTGGTATATTTTCAAGAGGTAAGATTCAGGACAGAAGGAAAAGTTCAGTCACTTCTGCCTCCACCATAAGCTTAGTAGTTGTAACTTCTTAAGTTTTTAGTTCTACAAGAATAGGATCAGAATGAACAGCAAGATGTTTACTCACAGCTTTACAGCATGCACAAATATACTTCCGCCGGATCCTCCACCAGCTGATCCTCCAAACCCACCTTCTGCAGTTACAGACCCATTGATATATAGCATATCCTCTACTAGAAGTTTAACTCGTCCTCCACCATTCCCTCCAAATGGAGTATTAGAAGATTTTCTGCCACCCTTACTCCCGTAACTCCATGGCTCCGACAATGAAGACCAAGCATAAACATCACCACCCCAAAAACTTGTCTTATTATTTTTCAAGCAAGAAGCACCCCGACCACCATGTCCTCCACCGGCACCATCATAGCTAACTGGTGTACCACTAGTTTGGGAAGGCGGTAAGCCTCCCAACGATGTTGTATTTATGGAAGAATTATAACCCATAGTCAGGTTGGAAACTGAGAAAACTATAGAACCAGCAACAACTGTTGCATGCTGACCAATATTAACATTGCCAGACAAGTTAAATGTAATTGTACAGCCCTCAATGGGACACACAATGGACACATGAGGATGTATCTCCAGGTTACCAGTACCATATACATAGTGATCGGAACTCCAGTTTAAGTTCGAACGTAGTGAACAGGTGGTGTTAAGTGATCCAACACCTTCCAGATCTTCACAAGACAATGAATCCACTAATGAGGATGATATAGTTGGAACTTGCTTATAGATTGATGTGCTTATTTGAGAATCATCATGTACATGCAATTGAGAGTCAACTGACCATTTGTCCAATCTTGTGTCTTGGCTTCCATACTGAATTGAACCAAATGAAGGGGTAAATATATAGAGATGTCCCACCAGAAGGAACCACCAAAGACAATTGTGCCTTGGCAAAAGATGCATCACCACTCACGGAGATTGAATTAAAAAATCAGTCATATACATGAGGAACTGCAAACGTATCCAATATTTTCAACTTTTCAAATCAAGCAGTAGTGTTGTAGAATAACTCTCAAAATATTTTCTTCTTCAGTGTATCATCTGATGCATTGACTGTTTCACCACTTTAACATTCCTGCTCTGATATGCATTAAATCTTATCTGCAACTAAACCCAAGATATTGTTACCAAGCAACAGAACGAAAAATCAATTGTGAGATAAACAATACAATCAGAATATGGTGTCTAAGGACAATCCTTCCCAAACAGCTCTTAAACCCAAATGTTAGATTAGCCTCCGAACAGGGAAGTTCGCTTAATTTTAACAAAAATTTGCCAAGCAAAAAACCGGTGAACCAAAACAAAAATCAAATTTAAGAGAACCAAAAAAAATCTCATTACAAAGAGCATAAATAATGTCAGTAGACTGACTAGAATTTTTTTTTTCGTCCTTAAATTATATTACCCCAACTACTCTAGAAAGTAACTGGTCAGCATGAGTCAAACTATATCAGAACTGTTATAGACACTGTTACAAGTTTTTCAACACCCTGCAGCTGTTTAATCTTCACTTTTGATTATTATATCACTAATAAAGAATCACTGCCTTCTTATCTACTCAACCTAGCAAGCCATGTCCAATTCTAATACCACTAGTCCGTTCAGCACCGAAATGCGAAGAAGATACACAGCATTTAGCAGACCAAATTTATGTCCCTAAGGGCTGGAACTTTTGAACCTGAGTTCAATTATTGTGAAGCTAGTTCAAAAGACCCTTGATCAGAACCATGGCTGATATTTACAACCAAACATTTTGCATAGTTCTAAAAAAAGCATATATTAGTCCCTTTGTTCTCCACTCACAATTCTTTGTGCAAACACAAACTTTTCTTAATTTAATTGAAGAATTGTCCAAGCAAAACAAAAACAAAAAAAAAAAATTCCCGTCCAGCATGTAATGCCGACAAACTCACTTCCCGAATAAATACAAATACAGTGTATGCACACATATACATACACATCACTACAAAAAACAGAGCTCAATAAAAGAAAAGCCAGAAAAAACCAAAACAGGAAAACCGATTGGTAACTGACAATTTCCAATTTCCACATTTCAGCAACGGAAATCGAGCTTCGAAGTCGTTGTAATCACATTCAATCCTTCAAAATCTAAACTGACTCCGATCAGCAATAAGCTTACGACAGCCAAAAAAAACCGTGAAAGAAAAGAAAGAAAAAAAAAACTTTACCGTTTGGCAAGCCGGAAAGGGAGCGAGAAAATCACAGAACTGGAGAATTAAACTGAACTGAATCTGAAGCTGGAGGAGAAGGAGAAGGAGAAGGAGAAGGAGGAAGCTTCGCTGTCGAAGACACTTTCTCAATCGTCGTAGAGTCAGAAAATGGTTTCCGCTTTGTCTCTTAGCTTTTGCCTTTTGCTTTTTCTTTTTTTCCCCTTTTTTGTATTTTTCTTTTTTCCTGTCCCCCTTAAATAATAATCCAGAGAGTCGGAGAAGAGGGAGAAAGAGGGTACGAGTCGAAGCTACGTCTGCATAGCTGGACTGCAGCGAGGACTTACGTGTGTAAACAACGCATATGATTGGAGCTTCCTTTTTCTATTTACCCTTTTCTTCGACACTATATTACGAGATTGCCATTTTTAATAACGTTTTTCTTTTCTTCTCAATTTTGTTTGACAATTATGTTGTTCCCTTTTTTTTTGAGAATAACGTTTTTCTTCTCTTTTTTAATTGATGATGATGATTGAAACGAAAGCTGATTTGAAGAAAGGGACGGGTGAGACATTATCGGGCGATCAACGTACACGTATTAAGTTGTTTTATTATGAAAATTGCATGATCAAATGGAGATTAATTTTATGAACTGGGGAAATGAGAAAACTATCGCTGTTCAAAACAGGCCCGGATCTTCTGCCCAAAAAGCCTGTCCGAGTTTCTTCCAACGAATGAAAATAGGCCATGTCATAATGGTAAAATTGAATTGATCTCAACAAACCTAAGACGCTAGAGTGCTTTCCATAAGTCAGCATCTTATTCTCTTTTACTCTAGAAAGAAAAAAGAGTCAACTTCGTTAAAATTCTTTCACCTCTCGTTAAATTCCATCGTACTCACGTATAATTAAATCCAATATTTAAGTGTTTCGTTTGGCTTTAGGATAAGAAAACTTAGTAATCTTTGCTTGTATGTAAATTTCACACTTATCATGTTTTAGACATTTATAATTAATCAAATCATGTTTATACATGTATTTTAAAGATCTAAAATTTAAGTGTACTAACCGAGCATACCAAACATTAAAAGAGTCAACAATATGAATAAAATTATGACTTCTTTAATATTAATACTAAGTTTGTACATGCCTTTATATAAATAACCTTTTTCCCAAAAAGGCTACATTCTTTGATATAATACATGTATTGCTCTCAAATATAATGTTTAGTTTATTTTTACACATTAGATTAGCAAATGCAAGGTTCTTCCTTATGTCAAAAATATGGAAGACATTACTCAAAGTCATTTTCTTTCTAGAAGCAAAGTTAATCTCCACCACCCCTTTCTCGGCAACCACCATTGCGCCATGATTCCTTATGAGAACATTTTGTCCTTGTTCTCTGCATATGACAAGAATAATTTCTTGTCATTGTAAACATGAATAGTGGCATCAAAATCAAACTACCAATCGAAGGACTTAGTTGTAGCAATTATAGTTTCGATAATCATGCCAATTTGTGTATTCGAGATTATTGCACAAATCTCTTTGAATTTCTCTTTGATGACATTGGCAGTGTTGAACTTCCTTTCTTCCTTTTTCTTCTTGAACTTCTTGTCATCATTGACTTTGAAATTCTTTTGAAACTTGCTAGCTTCGGCAACATTAACTTCAATGGAATTCAACATCTTGTCCTTGTGATCACAAGACAGTCTCCTCTTTGATCCTCGTGTATTTTTGTAATTCCTCCAAAATTATGTCTTCTTCCCTATGATAATCGCTCCAATTCTAGGATAATTTTGCAATACTAGTCCCTATTATAAATGATTCAGAAATCTTAATTTTTAAACCATGAAGCTTAATAAAAACGACTTGCAATTCATGTATTTGACCAAGAACGGATTGCATATCAATCATGACAAAGTCTAAATATTTCAAGACAATTTTTTCGTACCTTCTTTCTTGGCTTTGTACTTGAGAGTTTTCAAAACTCTATAGGAGATTGCATCAAATAGTAGATACCATAGTGTCTATCCAAGACCGTGTTGAGATTGTGACTCTGGTACATCCGTACTTTATCATCTTGCGATATTGACTTCATTGTAATCATCCTCCATTGCAGTTAAAATGAAACTTTTAAGATTGTTGGAGAATTTAAGTGTTTAGAGAAAAAGGAGGTTAAGAATTTCTGGAAAATGAGAGAGTGTTTGAGGTGTGTATGGAAACTTTCCTTAAAGGTTTTATTCGCCCTCCCTAATTCAAGTTTGCTAGAGAGTTAATGGCAAATTACCCTCCATATACAACAAACATTTGAACACAATATCTAGCAATAATATTGTGTTCTAGAACAAGATAGAAACATGTAAATTCTTTTAAAATTTGATAAATGACAAGGGTGACATTTTAAGTATTGATAAAATCGTTGAAACACATGCAACCATTCATATATAGAGGTACCTTTACATTGTAAAGGTAACTCTTCATATAACATCACATTTATTACAGCAGATATGTTTATTGCTAATAAGCATACAGATTTGTATGAAAACATACAAGCAATAAAAGCACCGATTTTAAACAACTAAAAGAACACAATATTTTATTTCACATCAGCTTGGGACAGCACCACAATGCCAACTTTAAGTTGAATGTCACAACATCATGGCCTTAATTTTGAGTGCCATGACACTACACGCTAAAGCCAAATACAGCAAAAAAATGTATATTTTCATATTAACAATTGTATATTTGATTTCTAACATTTAAGGTAGACATATTACAATCTCTCTAACAATAATTCAAATAATGAACGACATAGAGGTTATAAATTATCATCTCAAAAATAAACGTAGTGGTTAATTATATTATATTAGTAGATCTTAGTTAAGCTTAGACTCTCTCTTATCCTTCAAACAATAGTTATCCTTTTATCGCTCTCCATCCATTGTTAAATCTTAAGTTTAGACTTTCTCTTATCTTTCATAATAATAGTTATCCTTTTATCACTCTACGGATTTAAATAATAATAATAATAACAACAACAACAATAATAATAAAGAAACAAAGAAGGAATAAGAAGCTATCACAGTCAAACCTACGATACCCTAATAGAAGTTGTTATTGTTGCTATATGATCTTAAAGATCTTGCTTTAGAGGTGGGTCAACATTAGTTTTTATGTTAACTCCTTCAAAGGATAAGCAATGATCTTTGTAAATTTGGCGTTACTTTGAGTTGTACCAATTATATACCTCTTGCTGACTACCTAATATCCTTTGATCTAATGGCACGGGAAAGGAGTTGGGAGGTTATGCGGTGAGGGTTGTTGGTTCAATCCCAGTTTATGTAATCTATATAGCTTATTTTTAAATGACATATGATACAACATATGCTATTTAAAAAAAAAAAAAAATTACATCGTGTTGATATTCTTGATAGTGACCAATTTCTTGCCACATGATCTCGTCTAGTTCTTGACAGTGCCCAACTTGAGGCTCTGCTAGAGCCATTTAGGTCAAGACAGTGCCAAGCTGAGCTGGGAGAGTTTGGCATGAACGGAAGGTTGCTTCAATCGTGGAAATATTCAAATTTAAACTGAGGATAAGGATTGCCTCCAACCACAAGCTGGTAACTTTATTAGAATATCTAGTTATTTGTTATTATATAGAAGGCCATGTAATGGCTAGTTATTTGGCATCCTAAAAACCTTAAGTTGCTATTTTGTATTCTCAAGTACTTCGGATATTATTGCCTTATAATGAATTCCTTAGCAGCAAATCCAATAGACGTAGCTCTCGTGTTGATATGAATCACTCTATATTCAGATTTTTCAGTACTTATTTGTAACATTATTTACCATACACGAATGATGAAACTGTGACAAATGAAAGCGGGTGAGGTCACCTGAGCGTTCCTCTTGTTTGCCAATTTTACACACTGTCAATACTTTTGTGTGCGTGATTTATAGCATAACATGTATCCCAACACGCATGATCGCTCAATGTTCAAGAACTCGTACAAATATAAAAGAGCCCACTTTAGTGAGAGCTTGTGCATGGTCGCTTCTTTAAGAAATAACGTCTATATGAAGCATAACATGTATCCTACATGCATGATCGCTCAATGTTTAGTTCAAAAACTAGAACAAATATATATAAAAAGAAAATTACATGTTATGTCACACTTTTAAAAGTTATATTTATTTATGCCACACTTTAAAAAGTTTATATCATACTATCATTCATATCACATATTAAGTTATACCACAAATAAACATATGTAGTATATAAAAAAAATTAATCTTAAAAGATGGTATTTATGAAAATTCCCATAAATATAAAAATGTCACTTTCATGAGAGCTTGTGCATGTTCACTTATTTAAGAAATAGTGTGTGTGCACGTCTATATATGTAATGACCGATAAAATGTCATTAACAAAACCTAATATTTTATTGGGTTTAATTAATGAATTAACTTTTAAAAATGTGATTTTTGTAAAAGTTGTAATTTTTGTACAAAATTACAAGTATGAATAAACGGCATTGATTGCATATTTATGAAAAATATGATGAAATGTTGGATATGGTAAAATACAGATTTTATAAGTTGAATTACTCAGAAATCTGTAAATAATATCCATAAAATGAATTTTATGTCACAATTAATTGTGAAATTGTGGTATAAACGAATGAACGACTAGAATGCAATTAGGACACAGAGGTTGTCCGAACCCTAATCTGGGGTAGAAAAGAGGCCAAAGCAGTATAAGAATACTGCTAAATGAAAACGCAGATACGAAAAATGTTATGATTGGCCTCCAAAAGTGAACGAAAAGTAAGTTAAATATTTTTATACAGTCTAAGAATAGGAAATACACTGATTTGACCACGACAGTATAAGAAAAATACTGCGTAACGAAAAATTATACTGTGTGAATTTTGGGCCCAACAAAGTGGACACCCAATTAAATTGGATTGGGCCACCAAAGCTAGAAATGTGGCCCAATGACATGATGACACCTAGGGGTAACCATAAAGGTTACCATGAGTCACCAATTGTGATAAGCTTGCATTTAATGCATGTTATCACAAAAATTTCACTCTTTCTCTCCAAGAAACCCACGGCAGCCATAGATCAATGCTTCAAGAAAATTTCTCAACCTCAAAAATTGTAGAAACTAGCCCCAAAGCAATTTTAGAAGCAAGCCCCAAGGATTTTTACAAGATTTAAGGTAAAATTCCAAACTTTTCATTGAGTTTTCAAGGGGTTTTTCATGGGTTGAAGAGGAGATGTTAACCCATGTTATTTTTGCATGAAAAGGAGGCTTAGAGGCAGATCAAAAGGGATTTCAAGGTTAGAAATCGAAAAGAGGTTATTTTGGTAAGTTTTGGTTTTCAAAGTTTTAAATTTTTGTTTGGATTTTTGTTTTCTCAAATCCATGTGAGTTCTTAAGCTTATGGTTGATGGAATTATATGTGTATATGATGAGAGACCTG
>CAMOHE010047582.1:0-36752 GCA_946598075.1 Artocarpus hirsutus
GCACACCATGAAAGCTATGGATGAACACATTTGTGCTATTCAAGCTCAACTTTGAATAATCATAAAAATGGTGTGGCTGATGTAATTTTTGGATTTAATGTATGGGGTTTGAGTTTACTTTTTCCTTATATGAGGGATCCTTGTTTATTTTAAGGGAAATTATTATGTCAGCCAAAATTAACAATTGGCCTTAATAATAGGCTAATTAAGGAGGCTGAAGTCAAAGGTTTATTTTATTTTATCTTTTTTTTAGGGCTTTTTTCCTTATATGTTGGCCGAACCACTCATTGTAATCAGATTAGGTTTTCAAATGAAATTGGACCATTGCGTGTTCATGAGTGAGAACTCTCCTCTCTTGTTCTATTAGAACTAAAACTTGACTTATCAAGGGGCTGATCATTCCTAGTGGCGTCTACACACTTTGGGGTTCTTGTTCCATTGTTGTTCAAGGGTTTCAAGTGGATCAATTCATCAAATCTGGATTGCGTATTCTAGGGTTCGAATATCAGATTGCTTGTGGGTTTTCAAGGCTTAGATCCTTGTGGGTTCGCATCATTTCCTAAAAACCGTCGTCTACTGTGGTACTTTAGACGACATATTTTATAAAACCGTCATGTAGTGTTCTTGTACGAATTTCCAAAACACAGAACTTTCCATGTCGCATTTTTTTAAACATATTAGGTGGTGGTTTTTTGTAAAACACCATTAAATAAGGCTCATCTAATATTTGCTTTGTAGTAGTGATATGAGCCATCTCTACCAACCTAACGACCTCTCTAACTAGCAATATAGCCAACGAATCACATACTTCCATGTCTGCTACCCCTGCCTAAAGGAAGTGTTATTAAAAAGGAATAAACAAATTTTCCTTTGTTGCCAATAAGGTGTCTTATGGACTAAAGGAAGTCTTATTAATCTATAATTAAAGTTTATTATCTCTTCTTTTTCTTTTTTTTATTGTAGATTAATAACTAATTACCTTTACTTTAGTATAGAAAGATTGTACAATGCATCTAATGTTGTTTCTTTGCAAAAGTGATCTGTTAATTTGTTTTGGAGGATACACATGCAATAATCAGGTAAAATTTTGCCTATTATGAATTACCCTCTCAACAAGGTGAAATGGGGAAAATATTGTAAGCTTTGTGCTTCTGTTTTTATACAGTTAAAAGAAGTTGCCTATAGCTAGATTTGTAATCCTAATTTATAAATTGTGGATTGTCCATATCCTAAATATCAAGGTGCAAAATATATAACGGGAAAAGGTTAAAAGAGATGATGATAAAAACCACTTATGTGTTTAATCGAAATGTTACCATGTGTTTTAAAAAACTTCTCACGTGTGTAATCCGAAGTTT
Organism: Artocarpus hirsutus; assembly: GCA_946598075.1. NCBI lineage: Eukaryota > Viridiplantae > Streptophyta > Magnoliopsida > Rosales > Moraceae > Artocarpus > Artocarpus hirsutus. The sequence continues at coordinate 1,359 of CAMOHE010047582.1, forward strand.
TTTCATTGTTTCTTTTTTTAACAAAGAGAAAAAAGAGAAAGGGGCAAATGATAATTTGAAGGAAACATGGTAATCTTTGCTTGCTAAAATTCGATGACTTAAATTTCAGTTTTAACACCAAAAATAAAAATTAAGAAATTAAAAAAAGAAGAAGAAGAAACTAGATTGATAAATATGGAGTAAGCTGCCAAGATTCTCTAGTAGGAGAGGGTACTTTTTTTTTTGTTTTTTTAATGGATGTACGAGAGGTTTGTTGATGTATAAATGTCATCAAGACATGAGGGGGAGCTAGGAACGTTGGTGGGTTATATATCATTATGTGTTGTCAATAGGTCTTGACCCATGTAAGAAAGGCTATTTCTTAGAGGTTACCAAGTTACCAAGTGAAAATCAAAATTTTTAATGGATTCAACTTGTTCGTGATAATTTTTTTATTTTATTTTGTGCATCATTGCTTGTTAGTAAATTCTATGCGTTAATTAAAATCCATTTCGGTTTTGCTCAAGTTGTTAGGTGTATGTTCATCAGAGTGTGAAGTTTGAAAGTCCCATTTCTTCTTAATAAAGAAAGAGTCATAAGTCCCACCTCACATAAAAGAGAGAAAAAGAAAATTAAATGTTAAGCCACACATGTAAAAAATCTATTTATTTATGTTATATTTAAAAAAGTTATGTTATGCTATCATTTTTATTATATGTTTAAGCTGTTTCATATTTAAATATGTGTTGTATTTATAGAAAATAAGTTTCAAAAGATAGTATTTGTGAAAATTTTTCAAAAAGTATTTGTCAGCCCACACTAATTTTTAAATGATTATGATTTAATTTACTTACATTTCTCTACACTTTATTTAAAAAAAAAAAAAAATCTTTGCATGTGTTTTCTCCAAAATTTAGTTCTTACAAAATATGCAATAGCTCGACTAGATTTTTTTTGGCTAATGATATTGATATTTATGGGAGGTTAGGTGATGAGGACACAAGGCTGTAAGGAGTTTTGACGTTCTGATTCAAGTTCCAATTGGTTCGATGATGAGGGCTCGAGCTAAAAGATTCAAAAAAGAGCTGAATAACTTGGTCTGGAGAGTTCTACAACAAGAAGAGAGTGTGTTCACTACTGAGGGCGAACAAAGGCTGGTTTTACTCATCAAAGTTGTTCCAGAAGGGAGCCAATCAGCCATACATGCACATTGAGTTGTTGTACGGCCAACTTGCATGCCCATTCTGCACAAGTACATATGTAGGAGTGGTGTGCCTAACAAAGAATCAAGATTTAAGATTTGAATTCTTTTTAATCTTATTTTAGTTTAAGTTTCAATTTCATAATTTATAATTTAGAATCTTTGTTTAGACTTTATTAGAGGCATGAATAGAAGGAAGGAATCTTGAGTTAACTTTGATTCTATACTAGGGCTTTATTTAGGTGTTTCTTTCATTAAAGGTAGATTAGGAATTTTACATTTAAAATAAACCCTATGTGAATTTCGGCCATATAAGGCCATCTTTTAGATTATGCAATTTAGTTTTTTATGTTCATTCATATTAAGAGTTATTCTTCTTGAGTTCATGAAGAAACTTATTTGAACTTATCAAGGATTCCTTGTGGTGTTCAAAATTGACTTATCAAATGGACTTTTCACCCCATTTATGGCGTCTACACCATACGAAGGTCCTTGCTTTGTTAAGCAACAAGTCGCGGTTTCCATCCAACTTGAGAGATCTTGGGTTCAAATTTGGTATTGGGTTTCATCGCGTTGTTGGTGTGGTTCGTATCAATTGGTATCAGAGCACTTAGGATTGTTAGGTTTGCTTATCCTTTTTTTTTTTTTTTGTTGTTTTCCAGATCAAATTCATGAAGTTAGGGTTAGTTTGTCAATTCGGTCAAAAAATATATATTTCAGATTTGGTTCTTTAGGGTTTCTTGAAATCATCTTTAGTGGTTCTTAAAGTGTTTCTTTAGTCTTGAAAGTATCAAACCTAAACTATTCTTTTGGTTTTTAGGGTTACAATTTTCGGTTTTCTTGAATTTCTTTAGGGGTTCTACATTGATTCTTGGGAAATTTTTTTAGGATAGCCAAATCCAAAAATTGCTAATTGACCCTAGGATAGGTGTTTCTTGTTTTCTTAGCATTTGTGTGTAAATTTGTGGGAATATCCTTAGGGAGGCTGAAAACTTGCATAGGTTGGTCTAGGGTTGCTTTTTGTTGTGGTCTTTGGTATTTTTTAGGGATTCTTATTAATCTTGATATTGCAATTATAGTTTGACATTGTGGATTGTCTTGTGATCCCGCTCTACAATCTTGATTTGTTTGCGGTTCCTTGTCGAATTATTTAAAAAAAGAAAAAGAAAAGAAAAGAAAAGAAAAGAAGAAAAAAGAAAAAAAATCAAGAGGATCTAGGAAAAAAAAGAGTTTGGGAACCCTTCTTAAAATTTTTTGTTCTATTTTTGTTTCTCAAGTCTTAGACCTACTTTTGCCAAAACCCCATGCTTGAGTGACAAATATCATCAAAATCTACGGCCAAATTTGAGTCCTTTGGTTTGTCTCTCACCTCAAATTGCTGCTTGAATCCTTCTGATTAGTTTTGAAAGAACTAAAAGAAGAATACGAGTGGAAAAAGGTAGAGAGGATGAGCAAACTAGAAGGTAAAAGCCAAATTAATTGAGCAAAACATGAGTGAATTTGAGTCAATCATTTTATTTCAAGCGAAACAAGTGAGGGAGTGTGGTGAGGTTCCTTTCTATATTGTTCTAACTTTTTTTTGCAGAATTTAATCATGTCTCAAAATCAAGAGAATAACACAAATTAAGAGGTTCAACAGCTCGTTGGACCGAATATGCAAATGTAAGCATTCGTGGGGGAGATGGAAGGATGTTGAGGAGGGAGTTAGATCAAATCCAGGAGAGGTTGGGTAGAAGAGGGAACACAACAGGGGCAACCAGCAATTGCTCCAAATGCCCCAAGGAGGAATAGGTTGTACCAATAAGAAGTGGAGGATTTGGATGAACTTGAAGGGGACGGTTTAGAGGAGGAGTTTGATAGGATGTCAGTGGGTTGGTTAGAATAGAGAAGCTCGGAACTGGGTAGACGACAACTTGGGAAGTATCAAGATGAAAATTCTAGCGTTTCAAGGAAAAAGTGACCCCAAAGCATACCTTGAGTGGGAAAAGAAGATGGAGTTGGTTTTTGATTGTCATAACTACCCCGAATGAAAGAAGGTAAAACTACCTGCCATTGAGTTTACTGATTATACAATTGTGTGGTGGGATTAGTTGTGTAGCAATAGGAGGCGGAACGGGGATCATCCTATAGAAATTTGGGATGAGATGAAGAGAGTGATGAGACGACGATTTGTGCCCTGTCACTACTACTAGGATCTATACATCAAGCTCCAAGGTCTCCATCAAGGTAACCAGAGCATAGATAAGTATTATAAAGAGATAGAGATGGCTATGATTAGAGCCAATGTGGAAGAGGATCGGGAGGTGACAATGGCCAGATTTTTGAATGGTTTAGACCAAGAGATTGCTAACACAATCGAGATACACCATTATGTGGAATTAGAGGATTTAGTGCATATGGCAATCAAGGTTGAGAGGCAACTCAAGAGAGGTGGTACACGGCCAAGACTAGCCCTATAACATCCAAACATAGCTCCTTGGAGGATGAGCCACCCAATGAAAGAGGAAAATTTGTCCAACTCTAAGTCCAAACCCGAGCACAAACCAGCCACCTCCACCACAGTTTTTCAAGGTAAATCAACCTCTACTTCGAATCGTTCTAGTGAGATTAAATGCTTCAAATGCCAAGGGAGAGGGCACATAGCTAGCCAATGTCCAAATAAGCGAGTTATGGTGATCCGAGAAGATGGTGAAATCAAATCCAAAGATGAAGCTGATCTTGATCATATGCCACCATTGAAGGACGCCCCAATGGGAGACAATGACCTTGGGGCAAAACACAGTGAGATGTTAGGATTAGTCGCACGTCGAACCTTAAGTTTTCATGCTAAAGAAGAGGAAGAAGAAGTACAACGGGTGAACATCTTTCACACTTGTTGCCACGTGAAAGACAAGGTATGTAGTGTTATTATCAATGGCGGTAGTTGCACTAATGTTGCAAGCAGGTCCATGGTGGAAAAGCTAGGGCTTACAACACTTAAGCACCCTCAACAATACAAGCTGCAATGGTTGAATGATAGTGGTGAAGTGAGGGTTACAAAGCAGATGGTGGTACCATTTCGGATTGGGAAATATAAAGATGAAGTATTGTGCGATGTGATGCCAATGCAAGCTAGACATCTCTTGTTAGGAAGACCTTGGCAATTTGATCGGCATGTGTAGCATGACAGCTTCACCAACAAGTACTCATTCTTGTTCAATCAACGGACAATCAGCCTAGTTCTGATGATGCCAAAACAAGTATATGAGGATCAAGTGAGATTACACAAATTGAGTGAACAAAAGAAACCGGGAGATAAAGATAATTTGAGAAAGCAAAAGAAAGAGAGTGAAAAGAAGAGTGAGACCGTGCATAGTGAGAGTGAGGGGAGAGAAAAACACACGGCCAAAGAGAGAAAAGAAGAAAGAAAGGCCGAATCTGGTGAGGAAGAAAAGAGAAAGAAGAGTTTGGCCAAGGCAGTAAAACCAAAGAGAGAGCAAAGAAATTTCTATGCAAAAACAAGAGAGGTTAAGCGAGCATTGTTTTCAAAACGACCGATGATTGTACTCATGTATAAAGAGGCCCTTTTAAACATTGACCAACTTGTCTCTTCTTTGCCTAGTGTTGTTGTTTCTCATTTGTAGGAGTTTGAGGATGTATTTCTCAAGGAGTTACCACATAGTTTACCACCTATCTGAGGGATTGAACATCAAATCGATTTCATGCCCAGTGCATCAATTCCAAACCAACCAGCATATAGGACCAACCCAGAAGAGACGAAGGAGCTTCAAAGGCAAGTCGAAGATTTGATGGAGAAAGGGTACGTGAGAGAAAGCATGAGTCCTTGCACAATTTCGATGATTCTAGTGCCTAAGAAGGATAGGACATAGAGGATGTGTGTTGATTGTAAAGCCATCAACAACATAACGGTAAAATATCAACACCCTATTCCTCACTTAGATGATATTTTAGATAAGCTGCATGGTTCTTGTGTATTGTCTAAGATTGATCTTAAGAATGGGTGTCATCAAATATGAATGAAAGAAGGAGATGAATGAAAGACAGTGTTTAAAACTAAATATGGGCTGTATGAGTGGTTAGTTATGTCATTTGGATTAACAAATCACCAAGCACTTTTATTCGTTTAATGAATCATGTTTTGCATGCTTTCACTGGTAAATTCATTGTTGTGTATTTTGATGATATTTTAATTTACAGCAAGAGTTTTCATGAACACTCTCACATTTGCGTTCAGTTTTGGATGTGCTTAGAAAGGAGAAGTTATATGCTAACCTCAAAAAGTGTACTTTTTGCATCAATAAGCTTGTTTTCTTGGGTTTTGTTGTGACTGCTAAAGGTATCGAGGTTGATGAAGCGAAGATCAAAGCCATCCAAGATTAGCCGGACCCCTTTAGTAAAGGTGATGTTAGGACTTTTCATGGACTTGCTAGTTTTTACAAGAGGTTTGTGAAAGATTTTAGCACCACCATTGCACCACTTACCCAAGTTATCAAGAAGAACGTTGCATTCAAATGGGGTGAAGAACAAGAGAAGGCGTTTCAGCTTATTAAACATAAGCTTACTCATGCTCCTTTGCTTGCTTTACCTAATTTTTCTAAAACGTTCGAAATTGAGTGTGATGCTTTTGGTGTAGGTATAGGTGCTATTCTTATGTAGGATGGAAGACCACTTGCATACTTTAGCGAGAAGTTAAGTGGGGCTACACTTAACTGCCCCACTTATGACAAAGAGTTGTACACATTGGTTCGAGCTTTGGATATATGGCAACACTACTTGTGGCCAAAGGAGTTTGTGATTCATACAAATCATGAATCCTTGAAGCATTTGAAAGGTCAACACAAGTTGAATAACAGACATGCTCGATGGGTTGAATTCATTGAGACTTTTCCCTATGTCATTCGGTACAAACAAGGTAAGGAAAATGTTGTAGATGCACTTTCACGCAGGTATGCCTTAATCTCTACTCTTGATGTTAAGTTTCTTGGTTTTGAGCACATTAAGGAACTTTATCTTGATGATCATGACTTTGGGGAGATTTATAGAGCTTGTGAAAAATCTATAGAGGGTAAGTTCTATAGGCATGAGGGCTTCTTATTTAGAGAAAATAAGTTGTGTGTGCCTAATTGTTCATTGAGAGACTTGTTAGTTCGGGAATCCCATGGTGGAGGGATAATGGGACACTTTGGAGTCGCAAAAACTCTAGCTATTTTGCATGATCACTTTTATTGGCCACACATGAAATGGGATATTGAGAGAATTGGTGGTAGATGTGTCACCTGTAGGCAAGCTAAATCAAGGGTTCAACCAAATGGTCTTTACACACCCCTACCTATTCCTAGTTCACCTTAGATTGATATTTTGACGGACTTTCTTTTGGGTTTACCTAGGAGTAGGCATGGAAGGATTTAATCTTTGTGGTTGTAGATCTTTTTTCTAAGATGGCTCATTTTATCCCTTGTCATAAGACTGATGATGCTTCTCATGTTGCAAATTTGTTCTTTAGGGAGATTGTGAGGTTACGTGGTATGCCTAAGACAATTGTTTTAGATCGAGATGTTAAGTTCTTGAGTTACTTTTAGAAGACATTATAGGGAAAACTAAGAATGTAACTTTTGTTTTCTACAAGTTGTCATCCTCAAACTGATGGCCAAACAAAAGTAGTTAATAGGACTTTATCCACTTTGTTGAGGGCTATCATTAGTAAGAACATTAAGACCTGGGAGGATTGTTTACCATATGTTGAGTTTGCTTATAATCGTACCATTCATTCTGCTACAAGTTTTCACCGTTTGAGATTGTTTATGGTTTTAATCCTCTAACTCCTTTGGATTTAAAACCTTTACCTATTTCTGAGCATGTGAATTTAGATGGTCAAAAAAAGGTAGAATTTGTGAAGCAAGTCCATGAGAGGGCATGGCTCAACATAGAGAGGAGCACCAAACAATACAACAAGCAAACTAACAAGGGATGTCACTAGCTGGTTTTTGACCTCGATGATTGGGTGTGGTTACACATGAGGAAAGAATGATTTCTGGCACAAAGACTTTTTAAGTTGCTACCCCAAGAAGATGGTCCTTTTCAAGTGTTAGAATGGATCAATGACAATGCCTACAAACTCGACTTACTAGGTGAGTATAATATTAATGCTACTTCTAATATTTCTGACTTGAATCCTTTTGTTGTCGTTGATCATTTAAGGACAAATCCTTCTCAAGAGGGGGGAATGATGAGGACATCAAGGCTGCAAGGAGTTTTCATGATCCAATTTAAGTTCCAATTGGTCCGATGACGAGGGCTCGAGCTAAAAGATTCAAAAAAGAGCTGAATAACTTGGTCCAGAGAGTTCTACAACAAGAAGAGAGTGTGTTCACTGCTGAGGGTGAACAAAGGCTGGTTTTACTCATCAAAGTTGATTTGGAAAGGAGCCAATCAGCTGTACACACACATTGAGTCATTGCATGGCCAACTTGCATGCCCATTCTGTACACGTACACATGTAGGAGTGGTGTGTCTAGCAAAGAATCAAGATTCAAGATTCAAGCTTTGAATTCTTTGTAATCTTATTTTAGTTTAAGTTTCAAGTTCACAATTTCAAATTTAAAATCTTTGTTTAGACTTTATTAGAGGCATGAACAGGAGGAAGGAATCTTAAGTTAAATTTGATTCCATCCTAGGGCTTTATTTAGGCGTTCTTTCATTAAGGATAGATTAGGAATTTTACATTTAAAATAAACCCTCTGTGAATTTCGACCATATAAGGCCATCTTTCAGATTATACAATTTAGTTTTGATGTTCATTCATATTGAGAGTTATTCTTCTTGAGTTCTTGAAGAAACTTATCTGAACTTATCAAGGTTGTTAGACATGTATACCCTAAGGAGTAAAAATATAATATGTTTTGAGAGACATTTTTGTCAATAAAGAATTCATTTATTATTAATATAACAAATCTTGTCCTCTTTACGTTCATATTTGTTAATGTATGATAAGAAAACAATAGTCTGAGACTGTCAGCCTAAACCTTTAAGAATTGGGCATATAATGGACAGATTCTGCTGAAGACACGATTCTTAAGGTGACAGTCTAAATCATTATATCTGTAATCGAGGGAATAAAGTTGGGTGCTTTATTCATATAAAGATTGTTATGTTGTCTATATCCCTATTGGGAAATGGTTTGTCTTGGCCATTGGAGGTAGACTCCGTGAATAGAAACATTGGCACGTTATCATAAGTGACGATGTGTTAGATCGGGACATAAAGTGAATTGATTTGGATTAATAATTCTACCTCGGCAAATCGATTCACTTTAGATAATCATTTGTATTATATCTTAATCCTGAGATGAATAGTAGGCCCGTTGTCTTGAATTATGTCTTTTGTATACCAAAGGGTGACACCCAAATTTTAATAGTGGTATACATGCTGGTACGTTGAAGGCATGACTCTTGATAGTGTAGACCTGTTATTTATAAATAAAGAATCCATAGCACCTCTTTAGGAGTAGTGATATTTTCTTGTATGCGTTATCTTGTAATTGGAAAACTAGAGCACTCAACCATTTGGATACATAGGTGTAACCAAATAATATACTGTCTTTGAATAGTAAGTTTTTCGGTGGTGAAATAATAGAACGTAAGATAAAAATAATTGAGAAGGTAAGACAGAACTTGTCTTTAAGCCGATTATGAAAAATCCTATGTAGATACAATACACTATGATATGTCATGAAGACTTAGCTATATGGGTTTTGTAATTCTATAGGGTTCAAAAGTGCAGCTCTAAGCTTTTAGTAGAGTAGCGTTGGAGTTGATAATTATAAAATGTATATCTAGGATATTGGGTCTCATAATTAACGGGAGCTTGAACTATATAGGTCCATTTGATCACCTTTGCTAGCTCATAAAATCCTATAACCATACGGCGTGTTTTTTCAATAATTGGTGACTTATGTCAGATTTATTAAATTGGTTGAAATTCAGAAGAATCAAATAATTCATGTTTGTTTATCGGTTGATTAATATCGTGACAAAATTAATTCAAGATAAACTTGTTGAATTATTGAAATTGGATAATTCTTGTTTGTTTATCAGTTGATTTAATTTCGGATAAATTAAATCAAGATAAACTTGTAGAATTATTAAGAATCTATTTATTTTCCTAGAGATTATTTAAATAAAGTTGTTTTAATTAGATAACTTCTCTATTGGGTTATTTGAATTAAAACTGAGGCTTTATCCTATAGAATCTTGGGTAAAAAATAAAGATTCGCTAAGATTTTTTTTTTGACAATTCGGCATGCCGACCCTCAAGTTCGACCTACTGATGGGGCAACTTTGGCCTGCCGGTTAGGCAGATCATCCTGCCTATGCATGATAAAAAAATTACACATTTTCACGTAGATTTCATCCGATATTGATCTGAATTTAATTCTGATTCAAATTTTTAAGACCTTATCTAATAAGGAATGACCCTAGTCCCAACCTCTATAAATAATGAGTGAGTCTCATAAGTTATTTAAATCAATTGAGAGATTAAGAGTGAAACTCTACTGGTGAGATTCTAAAACTCCCTGAGAGCTGTTGTTCACAAATCACGAACACTAGCTTTGGGTTCTCTCAATTGGTTAGAAGGAGAGTCACCTTGAGGAAAAGCTATACATGTGAGCCCACACTTACTCCGATCGTGGATAGAGAATAGCAAAGAAAACCAATAGGTTGAGGCTCTTTTGGAACGTTACTTCTCTTCACATATTACGAGAGTTCTTCGGCATTCAAAGGTTAGTAAAATCTTGTTAATTTATGCATATAGTATGTCAAACTTAGGTTTTTTAAAAAAAACTCTAATATAAAATTTAAAAAATTTTACTACGTATTATTTTTCCAACAATTGGTATCAGAGCCAGGTTTTTTAAGTAAATTTATGAGTTTGTGATCATGCTATATGTATAAATTATGTGATCTTGATCTCTCCTATGCTTGAATTTAATTTTATAGAGAGTTGGTACTCTATGTTTCTATATATTTATATGTTGTCATGGATTATGTGATGAATATTTATTAATTAATTATAGTTGATTAAATTATTATTTAATTATTTATTAATTAATTAATACCGGTTATGGTTCCTTAGAGGTTAGAATGTGTATCTAGGTTTTTCATGTAATTAGATGGCAGACTATCATCTCCGTTTAGGAATTATTATTTAATTTTAAATTTATAAGAATTTTGTAATTAAATAATTGTTTAGAGAAGACGGATCTAGAAGGCGGATCTAGAAGATGGATGATAGTGTTCCCAAGTATTTCTTGAGTCTCTTATTTTATGTTTTCAAATTATTGAAAATAAAATTGATGAATTTCATTAAAATTGTATTTTCTGGAAAGGGTGATTTTTGCTCGATCGACATGCCAAACTCTTAGGTTTGATAGGCTGATGGTTGCAGATCGACAAGCCGGACATGAGGTTCGGCAGACCGTCAATGGGGCAAAAATTAAGTGGCTTTGGTGGTAGGCCGAACTTCTAGTTCGGTAGGTCAATTGGTCATGAATCGACAGGCCGATGGGTCACATAGATTGACTTGCCAACAGAGAGCTAGAAATTTCTCCAGAAAATGTGCAGTTTTTCATGCAGTTTTAATTTTATTTTTGAGACAATTCTACAAAACATTAAATATGGATATGACCAAAAATATAGAGTATTCGATCTATACGGTATTGAAGACTTGAAGATGGGCATTACATGAAGAATGATACAACTTGAGCATTCAAGGATGAATAATCAATAATATGTTTTGATTATTCTCTTGTAATCTTTATTTTCTATTCTCTAGAGTGGAACCATAATATTACGGTTATTTATTATTATTTTGCTTGTAGCTTTGCTTAATTGCTTTACTTGTCTACATTATAATATGATTTGCCATGTATGTTGATAACATGCCATATAAAATAGGGAGTGCTGCTCAATTAAAATTGTTCATGCATATCTTTTAAAATAAAACCTTGATTTCAAAAGATTAAGTAGGAGAAGGTTTTCGAAGAGAGGACCTAAGGCCTCCATCATTGGTCCATAGGAAGAACATGGTGGTCCCAACCCCTAGGAAGAGATTTCTATCATGTACCAGATTGGATCTCCGAGAGGATAAAGTATTTTAGCATGATTTATGGTTGCACACCCCTAGGTGGTGATTATAAATCATGGATAAAATATTAAAACGATAGTTATACACTCATGTTAATTTTATTATTAACCTCCCTTAAGAGCTCTGTTAATAAAATTAATGGTGAAAGAAATAATTATTAATATATGCTAGATCATATGGGTCCTGGATGGCATATATTAAACAAGAGGGGATCCATGTTCCTGATTGGATTTCGCATGACTCCCCTAGGAGTTTATTGAATTCTAAGTTGGGACTTATCGTTGTAAGGTTGTGATATTTTCAAAATTTTGACACATAAACACATTTGTATGTTTTTACATGATTGTGTTATCTTACTAAATTATTATGATATGTTTGCTTAAATTTGGTACATGATACTTTATTATAGATTAAAAATGTCTTAAAACACTTTATCTTAGATACTTGACAAAAACCTATTAACCGGAGAGAATTATAATGATTGGAAACAGATCCTAGATATCGTCCTTTCCTTTGAGAAACTAAAATTTGTGCTAACAACCCCTTATCCTCCCAAGCCTATGGGAGATTCCACTAATGAGCAATTCCAAGCGTACGATCATTAGAAAAATGCAAACAATTAGGCCCGCTGTTATATTATGGCCAGTATGAATAATGTGCTACAGGCTCAACATGAAGATTATGAGACTGCGAAGTAGATCTTAGATAATCTTGAAGACATGTTTGGAGGCCAGCCATAACAATGAGGCAAGGGGCACTTTAGAAACTCTTAAACTGTAAGCAGAGGCTGGGGACATCTGTAAAGGAGCATATGATGTTGGTAATGGGTTACCTCGCTGAGGCTCAAACCAATGGAGCCGACATTGATGCTGAAACTCAGATAACTATGGTCTTTGAGACTCTGTCTAAGGAATTTATTCTGTTTAGAGCTACTTTTAATTTAAGCAATAGACGGGATATGACCTGAACAGAATTAATAAAATAGTTACAGGAGTTCAAACTGCTAATCAGGGAGTCTCCTACTGGTGGAGAGGCCAACATGGTAGCTGCTTCCAGTTCCAATCCCAGTTTTGGGAATGGAAAGAGGCAACGGGCTAAGAATGGGAAGTCTTCTGTTCCTGTTAACAACAAGAGCAAAAAGAAGAAGAAGAAGAACCTAAAGGAGCTTAAGTGCTTCTTCTACGAGAAGGTCGGGCACATAAAGAAGCATTGTAAGGACTTCCTTTCCAAAGGAGGTAGGTGTGATCTTTTGTGTTTAGAAACTTGTTTGGTTGAGGAATCAAGTGATATTTAGGTCATAGATTCTAGTGCAACTAATCATGTTTGTGTTTCTCTATAAGGGTTCAAAGAAATAAGAAGTTTGCTTCATGAAGACTTTACGCTTCGGATGGGCAATGGATCCTTGGTCTTAGCAGAAGCAGTGGGAGACATCCATTTTTATTTTGATCATTATAGGAATTTAATTTTGCAAGATTGTTTTTATGTTCCTAAATTTAAAAGGAATTTAATTTCTATAGCTTATTTATTTGAAGACTCCTATTTGGTTTCTTTTAATAATAAAGTGGTGATTTGTAAAAATGAATCTTTTGTTTGTTCTGGATGGATGCAAAATAATCTATATTTTATCAAACCTAAGATGGACTTTCTGCTTAATGCTAAGATAAATGATAATCACTCTAAAAGACTTAAAACTTCTCACTCTAATAAGACTTATCTTTAGCATTTACACCTTGGTTATATTAACCTGAATAGGATTCAAAGGCTGGTAAGGGATGGACCTTTAAGTCACTTGAAGGTAGAATTTATACCTCAATGTGAATCTTGTTTAGAGGGTAAAATGACCAAAGGACCATTCGGGTCTAAAGGCAATAGGGGCGAAGGGATTCTAGAACTTGTGCATAGTGATGTTTGTAGACTGATGAACATCTAGGCACAAGGAGGGCATGAGTACTTCGTCACTTTTATTGATGACTACTCAAGGTATGGGTATGTGTACTTGATGCACCACAAAAGCAAAACTTTTGACAAGTTCAAGGAGTTTCGGGCTGAAGTGGAAAAATAATTGGGTAGACCCATAAAGGCACTTCGATCTGATCGAGGTGAAGAATATCTTTCTGATGAGTTTCTGGAACGCTTATTAGAGAATGGGATTTTATTCCAGTTGACTGCGCCAAGCACTCTACAATAGAATGGCGTAGTGGAGAGAAAGAATAGGACTTTATTGGACATGGTCAGGTCTATGATGAGTTATTCATCATTGCCTTTATCTTTTTGGGGATATGCACTACAAATTGCATGTCATCTTTTGAACAATGTGCCTTCAAAATCAATCCCTAAAACTCCTCACGAGTTGTGGACGAGTAGGAACACAGCCTTAAACCATATTTGCATATGGGGATGTCCAGCTCATGCCCTGTTTAAGGATGTGAATAAGTTTGAAGCACGTTTGGAAGTTTGCATGTTTGTAAAATATCCAAAAGGAACTAAAAGGGGTTATTTCTATTGTGATGATCCGCCTTTTTGGTCGTCAGTTAACTTTCATTAAACTTTATTCTTTGACAATAATCTTACTTACTTAGTAAGAAAATACTGAATTAAAAATTTTTTTTCTTTAAACAATTTTTTAAAACGTACCTAAAAGTTGTTGCGACTTTTGTCACCATTCAAGTTGAGACCTTGCTCAACATTTGCCTTTAAATCCATTTCAAATTGTTTCTTAAAACTTAATAAGAAACATTTACTAAATCATAACTTAAAACTTCACTTAATAATTTTATAACACATTTAGTACAATGTATCTTAAAACTTTTGAAAACATTTCTTAAAACTCTAATTTTCTTAAAAACTTTGAAAACACTATATTAAATAGTGTAAAACCTTTTCTTTGTGTCGCGGAAGCAAACTGTAGTGGTATGAATACTCATATCTTCACATCTGTCCTCCGTAGCACCCAGCTCCTCTAACGGGTCTTACTGGTCACCCGTAAAACTACCTACAGCATGAAGAAACTTTTTATGAGCTTATGCTTAGTAAGTTCAAACATACGTTTAGCACAAAGCATTTAAACATACTTTAAAAACTTTTCTCGTCAAAACTTTTCTCTTAAAGCGTTTTTCATAAACGTTTTTCATTAAACATTTCTAAAACGTTTTCATAAACGTTCTTTATAAACTTTTCCTTGAAAATATAAAACTATTTTTTATAAACATTTCTAAAACATTTCTCATAAACGTTTTCATAAAACATTCCTATAACACTTTTCACAAACTTTCATTCATAAACCTTTCCTTGTAAACATGAAATATTTTCATAAACATTTAACATAAACATTCCTCAGAATGTTTTTCATAACATTTAAATATTTCACAACAAGGAAAACAAGCAAAAACTAAAATGCATGTTTCCATTTATGCTCAGTTATGTACTTCCAATTATGAATGTCTTATGAACATTCTTTCTCTACTTTAACCTTCTACCTTCGTTCTTTAACTTTCTTTATCTTACTTTAACTTTCTTTTTTTTACTTGAGTGTTTGTACCAACATCATTAATCATGCAATCATAAACATGATGCATCCCTTGTGGAAGACTTGAGACCATCGAACTTCGAGGTCATGTACCTCACATCTAGGAGGTCAAACTTTTACTTTCCTTTCATTACCTCATAACACAAAGGCTGGTACGACACCTTCTTTTTGTTTTTATATTACCCTCTTATTAACTTTTGTAAGCATGTCAAATGCAGTCATACTTGCAATTCATAACTTGTACCGTAAAATCTATTGCATAACGAATGCAACATATTACATAACAAATGCATTATAAAATGCAAACACATTTGGCAAGTCATAACTTACCCTCTAAAACTTATTGCATGACAAATGCGACTTATTGCATAACACATGCAATACAGAACGCAACATATTTTGCAAATCATAATTTGTATTATAAAACCTTATCAAACTGTAAAACACCATGCATTAACAAAATGCAAAACATACACTAAACATAACTTTTGCAAATACATTGCAAACTTTTACTTGATCTTTTAAAACTTTATGCATGTTAAATGCAATTATACTTTAACATATTAGTTGCAAATACATTGCAAACTTGATTTAATCTGTAAAACTTTTTGCATAATAATTGCAAACATACTTTTTTAAAAATGATTTATATAATCATTTTAAACACATTTGCAAACATTAAAATAAGTATTTGAAAATCTTTTACTTCGTACTGTAGGTGAGATCGAACTTCCCCGACTATGCTCTAACGTACTCCATTCCGTCCCTATCTTGTTCCTTTCTCATTCCTTTTGGCCGTCACTTAACTTTCATTAAACTTCATTCTTTGACAGTAATCTTACTTACTTAGTAAGAAAATACTGAATTAAAATTTTGTTTTTCTTTCGTTCTTTCTTCCTTCCTTTCTTTCCTTTTCTTTCCTTTCCTTTCATTCATTCCTTGTCTAACTTTCAATCCTAAAAACTTAGCATTTATAACAATGTATTTTAATATAGTTTATACTGTAGGCGAGATTGCTAGTTACTTGGACTCTGAGCTACGCGAGTCAAGTTGTACCTCGCTGTATCTACAATATGCGAAGCATCCTCTGTAGTGCTCCTCAAGCGGCCATGAATGGCTAAAAATGCTTCCTGGAGATCATACATTCTTGGAAATGTCCTTCTGGACTTTGTTACTGCTGTTTGAATCGCCTCGATCTACATGCAATTGATATGGATAATTTTCACCGGAGTGGAATTAGCTCAAACTAAGGTCACCATTGTGTTCAGAGTGTCGAAATAAGTAAGGAGGCGGTCTCGAATCATCAATCGGAGGTCCGAATCATAAAATCCCAAATTGGCTGTTGACCAGTGGTTGACTGGCGCCATTTGGCTCCGTTGGTGGTTGACCTCGAGCCTACCCCCCCCTAAATCGACCATGTTAAGTTGATTCATGGGGTCAATTTCACTCAATTTGGCCTCCATCTACTCAAATCAAAGATAAGATTCTCGGCCACAACCGGCGACTCCGATCTCGGTTTCACGGCGGAGCTACCGTGAAATTAAGTTGGGGGATTCATTCCCCGTGGCTGTTTGAGCAAGATGCCCACAGTGGTGCACTTCACCCCCTTCGGGAATGTCAAACTCGATAGGGGCGGCGATGGCTTGAGACGAAGGCACTGATCTTTGCCTTCTCGCCGTGCTTCCTCAAAATTAAAAGCTCAAAAAGCTTCGTCATGGGCCTCTGAACATTTTCGCCTTGCCAATTTGGGGTTACAAGGCCGAGAACGGTGGCAACGATGGCCACCACGACGATTGGCGACGGTGCACGTGGAACTCCGGCGTCGGGCTCCTCCCTCCTACAATTGGTTGGGGCGTCTTGCTCACCGACCCCCTTTGATTATTTTGGCACCAGCAGTGTGCCACACCACCGCCGGAGACGGCGGCTCCAATGGTGGCTCCATAGCGACGACAGGGCTCTTCCGTCGAGCCGTTCTAGCTAGAATTGAGTTGAAAAATTGGTACCATCTTGCTCCTCTCCTTATGCTGAGTCCATAGACACTAAAATCACATCGATTGGTGGTTGGACGGCGGAGAAATCACATCAGGAAAAAATAGGTTTCACTGCCACTTTGGGCGGCGCGTGAGCCCTTCTCCAGCAACTTTTGGGGCAGCTCGGCACACCGTTGGACTCAGCTCATCAAGAGCTTTCCAATGGTGTGGGAGGTGTCGAAAACGAACATCGAAATCTTTGACTGATTTTTGAGGAGAGAGAGAAAAATATAGAGAGAGAAAGTAGAGAGAGAGCTGATTTTTTTCTAAATTTTCCTTTTTTTCTGTCTCTCATCACTTTCATAAAAAATTTGTGGTCTACACAGTCTAATTATGTACTGTATGACCTTAAACAATCTAATTCTTACACTGTATTAATTTTACAGTATAATTTATACTGCATAACTTCATCAGTGTACTTCCTTACACTGCATTATTTTAATACCGTATAATTTTATGTATTATTATGCAGTATTTTTTTTAAATTGTATTTTTTGTCTTAATATAATCCTTAATTTAATGCATTTTAATGCATTAAAATTTCTCAGTTGTTACATCTATAACCTAAAGGAAAATAAAGTCATGGTTTCAACTAATGCAACTCTCCTTTAGGAGAGTTACATGGACAATTTTAAGTCTTGAAGCAAAGTAATGCTTGAGGAGTTTAGGAGTGATCCAATCACTCTAGAGGTTCCGAATGAAATTGTTCTGATCAGTGCAGTAAAACCAAACGAACCTGAATAACAACCTAAGGGGTTTCAGCGTAGTGGGAGGATCAGGCGTCAACCTGAGAGATATATGTTCAATGGGGAGGCCTTCTTGGCTGAACCGGATGAACATAATAGGGATCCTTACACTTACATAGAGGCTATAGAGGATGTTGATTTGAAACTCTGGACAAAGGCCATGAACACAGAGATGAAGTCTATGAAAACTAATCATGTCTAGGAGCTTGTCGATCTTCTCGAAGGGGTAAAACCCATAGGGTGTAAGTGGATCTACAAGAGGAAAAGAGGAGTGGATAAAAAGGTCGAAACCTTTAAGGCTGGACTGGTAGCTAAGGGTCACAAGCAAAAGGTAAGAATCGATTACGAGGAAACCTTTTCACCTATAGCCATGCTTAAGTCCATCCAGATTCTCTTATCCATAGCTATTGCTCTTGATTATGAGATTTGACAGATGGATGTCAAGACGGCTTTTCTAAATGGCCATCTTGATGAGTCTATTTATATGGAACAACCAGACAGGTTCAAGGTCAAGGGTCAAGAGGGCAAGGTTTGTAAGCTGCTAAAGTCAATTTATGGACTTAAGCAGGCTTCTCGTTCTTGGAACATAAGATTTGATCAAGTGATCAAGACTTACGGCTTTTCACAAAATATGGATGAGCCATGTGTTTACAAACACATTAAGGATGGGAATGTGGTTTTTCAACTACTCTATGTAGATGACATTCTGCTAATTTGGCAATGATGTTGGGGCGTTGTCATCGGTCAAATTATGGTTAACCAAGCAGTTTGACATGAAGGACTTAGGTGAAGCTAATTTTGTTCTCAATATCTAGATCTTTTGGGATAGGAAGAACAAAATGATAGCTTTGTCACAAGCTGGCTACATAGATAAAATTCTCAGGAGGTTTGCAATGCAGGATTCCAAGAAAGGTGGGCAACCATCTAGGTCTGGAATTACTCTTTCTAAGAAAGACTCTCTAAAGGCTAAGGAAGAAAGAGAATACATGAAAAAAGTGCCTTATGCTTCGGCAGTGGGTAGTCTCATGTATGCCATGCTTTGCACATGACCAGATATTTGTTATACGGTCGGGATTGTAAGTTGATTTCAGGCGAATCCAGGACCGAACCATTGGGTTGCTGTTAGGCATATTTTCAAGTACTTGAGAAGGATTCGAGGGTATATGCTTATGTATTCGGGTGAAGACTTGACTCCTCTAGGATATACTGACTCAGATTTTCAATCCTGTCTAAACTCAAGGAGATTGACTTCTAGGTTTGTGTTTACTCTAGGCGGCGGTGCCATCAGCTGGAGAAGTGTAAAGCAAGATTGCACTTCGGATTCAACGATAGAGGCCGAGCATGTGGCACCTAGTGATGCTTCGAAAGAAGCAGTGTGGCTCCGCAAGTTCCTTGGAGATCTTAAGGTAGTTCCTAGTATGGATGAGGTGGTATCACTATACTGTGATAACAGTGCGGTGGTAGCTAATGCTAAGGAACCAAGATTTCACAAGAAGAGTAAGCATATTGATCGAAAGTATCATGTGATAAAGGACTTTGTCGAGGGCGGGCATGTCACGGTGTGCAAAATCACATCAGAGAACAATTTAGCTAATCCATTCATGAAGACACTTACTAGGAGAGTCTTCGAAAGGCATGTGGAGGCTACGGGGATGCGAGATTTGTGATATTTACTCACTTAGTGCAAGTGGGAGATTGTTAGACATGTATGCCCTAAGGAGTAAAAATGTAA
Organism: Artocarpus hirsutus; assembly: GCA_946598075.1. NCBI lineage: Eukaryota > Viridiplantae > Streptophyta > Magnoliopsida > Rosales > Moraceae > Artocarpus > Artocarpus hirsutus. The sequence goes on from CAMOHE010047582.1 coordinate 20,716, forward strand.
TATGTTTTGAGAGACATTTTTATCAATAAAGAATTCATTTATTATTTATATAACAAATCTTGTCCTCTTTACGTTCATATTTGTTGAATGTATGAGAAGAAACAATAGTCTGAGACTGTTGGTCTAAACCTTTAAGAATTGGGCATATGATAGACAGATTATGCGGAAGACATGATTCTTAAGGTGACGGTCTAAATCATTAGATCTGCAATTGAGAGAATAAAGCTAGGCGCTTTATTTATGTAAAGATTGTTATGTTGTCTATATCCCTATTGGGAGATGGTTTGTCTTGGCCATTGGGGTGGACTCCGTGAATAGAAACATTGGCACGTTGTCATAAGTGATGACGTATTGGATCAAGACATAAAGTGAATTGATTGGGATTAATAATTCTGTCTCGGCAAATCGATTCACTTTAGATAATCATTTGTATTGTATCTTAATCCTAAGATGAATAGTAGGCCTGTTGTCTTGACTTGTGTCTTTTAATGTACCAAAGGGTGACACCCATATTTTAATAGTAGTATACATGCAGGTACGTTGGAGGCATGACTCTTGATATTGTAGACCTGTTATTCATAGATATGGAATCTACAGCTCCTCTTTCGGAGTAGTGATATTCTTTTATATGCGTTATCCTGTAATTGAAAAACTAGAGCACTTAACCATTTGGATACATAGGTGTAACCGAATGGGATATTGTCTTTGAATAGTAAGTTTTTTGATGGTGAGATAATGGAACATAAGATAAAAATAATTAGGAAAATAATACAAAATTTGTCCTTAAGCTGATTATGGATAATCCTATGGGGATACAATACACTATGATATGTCATGGAGACTTAGCTATATAGGTTTCGTAATTCTATAGAGTTCAAGAATGTAGCTCCAAGCTTTTAGTAGAGTAGCATTGGAGTTGATAATTATGAAATATATATCTAGGATATTGGGTTTTATAATTATCGGGAGCTTAGACTATATAGGTCCATTTGATCCCCTTTGCTAGCTCATAAAATCATGTAATGATATAGCGTGCTTTTCTAATAATTGGTGACTTATGTCAGATTTATTAGATTGGTTGAAATTCGAAAGAGTCAAATAATTCATGTCTGTTTATCGGTTGAATTAATATTGTGACAAAATTAATTCAAGATAAACTTGTTGAATTATTGGGATCGGATAATTCTTGTCTGTGTATCAGTTGATTTAATTTCGGATAAATTAAATCAAGATAAACTTGTAGAATTATTAGGAATCTATTTATTTTCTTGGAGATTATGTAGATAAAGTTGTTTTAATTAGATAATTTCTCTATTGGGTTATTTGAATTAAAACTAAGGCTTTATCCTATAGAATCTCGGGTGAAAAATAAAAGATTCATTAAGATTTTTTTTCTGCAGTTCGGCATGCCGATCCATAAGTTCGGCCTGCCGATGGGGCAAGTTCGAGCTGCCTATGCGCGATAAAAAAATTACACGTTTTCACGTGGATTTCATCCGATATTGATTCGAATTTGATTTCGATTCGAATTTTAGAGACCTTATCTGGCAAGAAATATCCCTAGACCCAACTTCTATAAATATGGAGTGAGTCTCATAAGTTATTTAGATCAATTGAGAGATTAAGAGTAAAACTCTGCTGGTGAGACTCTAAAACTCCCTTAGAGCTCTTGTTTACAAATCATGAACACTAGCTTTGGGTTCTCTCAATTGGTTGGAAGGAGAGTCACCTTGAGGAAGAGCTGTACTTGTGAGCCCACGCTCACTCTGATCGTGAATAGAGAATAGCAAAAAAGACCAGTTGATTGAGGCTCTTCTGGAACGTTACTTCTCTTCACACATTACGGGAGTCGGCATTCAAAGGTTAGTAAGATCTTGTTAATTTATGCATATAATATGTCAAACTTGGGTTTTTAGAAAATACTCTGATATAAAATTTAAAAAATTCTGCTGCGTACTACTTTTTCAACAAGGATTCCTTGTCGCGTTCAAAATTGACTTATCAAATGGACTTTCCACCCCGTTTGTGGCTTCTACACCATACCAAGGTTCTTGCTTTGTTAAGCAACGGGTCACGGTTTCCATCCAACTTGAGAGAACTTAGGTTCAAATTTTCCAGATTTGGTATTGGGTTTCGTCGCGTTGTTGGTGTGGTTCGTATCATTAGGTGTTAAAAAAATTGTTATACTCTAATAATGAGATGTCAAATACATTGTACAGGACTAAAGAGAGAAAGCAAAGAGAGAGGAAAAAGCACATGGGACACGATAGTAAAGACTCTGCAAATGGTATGTTGTCTTGCAATCCTTTGCATTTTTTTTTTTTTTTTTTTTGGGTAATACATCCTTTGCGTTGTTGGACCATATCCACTTTTCACTCTTTCTAAATTATAGTCCTCCAAAGCAAAACCTGCAGCTCATATCCACCTTATTCTGTCCCTAGCTCTCGATGCTTTTTTGACACTGAAGTTTACAAGTCACTCCCTAATATATCATACATACAGATTCTTGAAAATCTAAACGGGTTCTGGTTTTAGAATATCAATGATGAATAAATCAAAGCCAAAAGGAAAAAGACAAAAAAAAGCTCTACGTCCTTTAGAATATCAAATATTGGTCTTTCCCTTGTTACGTGTCTTAGTAAATAGGATACTTTGAATTGGTTTCAGGGCTTCTCATTTTAGGGAAGTATGGGAAGTTAAAAGTAGACAAGATCCACCATCCAAGTGGGTTTTGGTACTTTTATTTGTCCAACTTTTTGTTATAAAAGGTCTTTTTCTCCATGCCTCTCTTTATGTTCTATATATCTCCCTTCAACACCTCAAGGGTCATGAATCAAACAATCATATGGAGTTAGAGAAAACTAGGTGAGAAGTTTACTTGTGGTCTCCACAAATTAGTATTCGTTTGATTAATAAGTTTTGGGGGTCTATTCAGAGGTCAACTTCTATTTTTGGAGTTTATGCATGCTTAAGTGTAAAAACGTAGCTAGTTGGCAACGTAGGATGATTGGCACAAATATCACCATTGTAGTGACAATTATATGCATTTTGATTCCACTAAATCCTAAGATCACATAATTTAATCATAGGATGTAATATGCATGTTCAGGTGTAGCTAGAGGCTAATCTCTCTTCACATAATTTAATCATAGGATGTAATATGCATGTTCAGGTGTAGCTAGAGGCTAATCTCTCTCTATTTTTTTTTTTTTTTTTGGTTTTTTCTTTTTCTTGCTATTTTCTTGGATGAGGCTGTTTACCCAAAAAAAAAGTTAGCACCATGAACGAGACCCATGCATATAAACAATTATCAAATTTTTTTACCATTTTTATTTTTTTAATAAATTAGAGTAGAGAACTTAATCAATGATAAATTATCCAGTAGGTGTCAACTTAATTGAAATGTATTAATTTATTTTATGTTAATTTCCTCTCTCTCAGCTATTAAGGAAAGTTAAAAAGGGGTGTAAACGTCATTTGCTCTTAATTTGGCCAGTACGCCTAACAAAAGAGACTTCATGGTTACTTTTGGAGATCAATTTTGTATTATCTTACAGCAGTAAGTAGATATGATTTAGGAATGATACTAAGTACAAATAGAATTGCATACGGCAAAAAGGACCGTTAGTAGGGCCAGACAAGCATATCATTATTTGGAAAGTGAAGGGGGTTCACTAATCTTTCAGCGATGCACATGTCCTGCCAGTTCATCAGTTTCTATTCTGTTTAAGCATTTCAAGGACAGAAAGCATAAGTGATGTGTTTGAGGTTCAAACTGCATGAAGTAACTCTTACTTTTGAAGTTGAACAAGGAAAATTTTTACAATATCGTTTTTCTCCGCCGCTAATAACTATTTTTTCAATTGTTGGATTACCATTTGAACGATTTGATTTTTCATTAAAACAGTTTCTCTTACATGTAATTTATATTTAATACGAACACTCACAAATCAAATTGTTAAAAATTAATTCAATGACTAAAATGATAGTATCTACTCAAAGAATAAAAAAAATAATTTCTATCATAACAATTCCTTTTGACGAAGGTCATTTTATCCCCGAAAAAAAAAAAAAAGGAAAACTTTTATGGTAAAAAATATTCTCTTTTCATCTATAGAAACTTTTTTTTCCAGGCCTTTGGAATAATTTTACAACGAGTTGATTTGTGAGCATTCATATTCAAAATTTATGACATGTGACACACAATTACTCCTACTCATAGATTAGACTATTGAAAATTAATTCAACGACTAAAACCAATATTTCTTTCTAGTGATAAAAACGGACAGTTGTTACTGTAAAAATTTTCAAAAATAAAACAAAAACACTATTCATCCCAAGCAAGGATTAATTTCCAAATTATTTGAACTGCTTATTTACTAGACTGTATCATGGTGTTGGCTAAGTAGACTCACATGATAAATCAATGATTAATAGTCACATTTGTGACCTGCAGTTTTTTTATGCAACTATTCAATTATTACCACACCTGGGAGAGATAAACTACCTAATATTTATCAAGATTAGTGCACAACGTGCCATATTATCTAAGGTCTAATGACATTAATGTAGGTCATAGTGTATTACGGAATATACATATATATATATATATACACACACACATATTGTACGGCAATTGTATCTTGGAGGAAGATCACAAAAAATTCTCTTCACTTGAAAAAAAAAAAAAAAAAGAAAAAAAGAAGCCCTTCTTTGGAAGTCTAGTGGAGCCATTGGGATTCACAAGCATATTTCTACCTCTTGATGAAGGAAAAAGATTGATAGAATTATTTATGGACTAACTGATTGAATGGAAAACCTAGATGCCGATAAACAATGCTCGCTTAGTGATTGGTAGGCCATTGTCTGACGATGGATAAGACTTTTGATTACTTTCAGCATTTGTAAACGGTCATAAAGTGAAAAGAGAGCCGAATTTTTTTGACATCGACTCTAAGTGCTAAAATTGTCCAAAAAGGAGTTGTCTTTTGCTTCTTCCGTTCAAAACATAGCTTAAGAAAGATTTTGTTTTTCTTTCTTTCTTTCATGGGGTAGTCTTTTGAGTGAAAGTTTCACAGCTTTATCATGTTTTGAAGAACGAATTTGACATCACATGCGCTCGTTTTCCATCCGTCACGTGTTTTCCCTTGAGATTTTATTGGGGGGTCTCAATAAGACACCTCTTTTTCTAGATAATAGGTTTGTTACGTTTTGGAGCCTATCGTCTAGTCCATTTTTTTAAGTCGAGTTTACGAATTTTACATTAGTGATTGCAGTGCCTTGGTTTCTCTCATACGAAGGGGATACCCATTTTAGGAATATTTTATGAGAGGAATGAAGCTATTTAAAATAGATATTAACTCTTCTTCCATTAAGGGTGAACTATAAAAAAACTACTCATGTATTCTTATTTTTTTGATCTTCCACGGTTTTTATTGCTCTTGGTGATATAGAAATAAAGCAACTAATTTTTAACAAGATTGTACCACCTGATAATTTTATAATTTAATCTGCATATTTTTTTCAACTTTTAAGTTCTCTTTTTTTTTTTTTTTTAGATAAGAATAAGTGAGTGGCTAGAAAGAGAATAAAGTCGCTACTAGTAGGTATTCTACCATAACAACTAGGGAGCTTTTATGGTAGAGTATATAGTTTTACTTTAACAATAGATATTGTTTTTTCAATCATCAAATTAACTACAAATTTTGCAAAGGGGACACAAAATTGTTTTCAATTATAGATGTAAAAATGACAGTAGCAAAAACATTGCCATTTAAAGAAAATTTTCTGGTTTTGGTCAATCTTTGTCTAATCGCATCAAACCTGTGTGGTATACTATCGCAACTCGGACCTACGCCATCGCAAGATTGTGAATTGTTTGAAAATCGTTTTACGATTTACATCGTTTGGTAGTGTTCAGGCGTACATTGTACCCTACTTCGACCTTGCTTAAAAGATTAATGTGAGAAACCTGACGCCCTTTAATTTGAAAACTAAATGGGCTTTTAATTACCGCAAACCAAATGCTTCCCAGTCGCAGGCAAAAGCCATGATTCCTAGCTAACTAAAATGTTTAGAATTATTTTTGGCAGATTTTTGTGGTCGTTTAGGAAGTCGGACCATTTATTTCATTCTTAAAGTTATCCATCTTACCATACAAAATGCCTGGATTGACAGACCTGCATCTGGTAACCAGTGGTTACTTATAGTTATGCAGCGGTTCACTACACCTTTAGGTATATCAGTAGGGCAAATTATGATTTCTTTTTTCTTTTTTTTTTTTTGCACAAATAGTTTATTTTTTATATTTTTTAATCCTCATACCTACTTAAGTTACCAGAAAATCAAGAATTGCTCACTGCTTCGTCCCGGATAGCCATTCCTGATAACTGCAATGCTAGACACGATCGCAAACATATATTGGGACACTTAAGGAAGCCACAAATCCGACCAGCAATGACGTCGCAGGAATGTAACAATGTCACCGGCACCATGGTGCAAGTAGAGAAGCAAATTGTCATTACCATTCTCTTGCAATTGTACCAGTCTTTCAAAGATGACAAACACAACAGTCACAGCAACTCCGTTTGTATTCACCAACAAAGAAGCTCCCCAGGAATCAAAAACCGAGAGCACCTCTCCAGCTAGTTCGACCAACAGACGGCTCAACTACCACACATCTGCGTTTTGGTGACAAACAAGGCCCTTTTCAAAAAAGATTTTATGCTATCCATTTTCTTTCAATTACATATGCACAAGTATCAGAGAGAATGCCAAGTAATTATCAAACCCCTCGACTCTATATTTCAAAACTCGCCACACGAAATAAAATTAGTAACGCAATTCAATTTGCATAATAATGAGAAATCTTGCAATATTACTACCATATGTGTCGGTCAAAGTATTTCCAAAAAAATACTCCCACAACTACCCACCTCCTCTATTTTTCACAAAAATGAATTCTGATTAGCAAGCACAGTAAGCAATGAAACCATGTCATCAGGAGATTACAACATCCCATGCTGCTCCTCCTGCAACTGCAAAAGAATATGGTATAAGGCAATCAATAAAAACCCAATTTAATATAAAAGGATATCAACCAAGAATCATATGCAGACCGTCTAGAACTATAAGGGTCAGAAAAACAAGGAAAGAAAAAAACCTTTTGTAGCAGGCGCTTCGTCTTGAGGTTTCATAGCCGAGAAAAGAAGCACTTCCTGCTCCCAAAAGTAAAAAATAGCAAGTGATTATCAACATTATGACATTTTTAAACACGAAAAAGACACGCAAAACGTACACAAGTAGAAATACAGGTGAAACGGCAGAGAGCAGCACAAACCTTAATGTTCTGCGAATCAGTTAACAACATAGTGAGCCGGTCGATGCCCAATCCCCAACCACCGGTTGGAGGCAACCCGTACTCAAGAGCCATACAAAATGTCTCATCCAATGCCACAGCTTCATCATCACCCGATTGCCGATCCTGAAATCCAAACCTCACCTCTTTGAGAGAAAAGACAGAAGACAGAAGAAACACAGTACTAGACTTATGCAAATACCTTGAGTTGTTCCGCAAACCGTTGCCGTTGTACAACAGGATCATTCAATTCAGTGTAAGCATTTGCAAGCTGAGCAGTAAAGAACAATAACAACCAGAAGCAACATAAGTGGTCCAAAAGTATGAAATAAATAAATAAGCATGAGGAATTTGGCATCAGAAGTTGGCAGAACATACTTCATGCTGGTTTACAAAAACCTCAAAACGTTAAGTCAGACCGGTTTTGGATCTATGCCATTTTGCCAAAGGACTCATGATCTCCGGATGATTAGTGATGAAAGTGGGGTTCACACACGTCTCCTCCAAAAAGTGCCCCACAAGCTGCAAGCATTGAAAAACATACTTGAATCATGCATTTCAAAAACTGGTGGTATACACATTCCTTTAATTCTGGACATGCAATATACTTGTTCAGTATGACTCTGCAAAATGTATGAACAACAATACAAGGGATGGACTTTTCTTCAACGCTTATTATTTTATGAAGATTGTGTAAGTGGAGAAACACTTGACCTTGATTAGTTTGCATGCCACAATTCAGTCACTATAACCCACAAAATAAACACACAAGTAGAATTATAAGGAAGCAAAATTAGAAAATGAACAAACTATGGTGATTTTGTTTTCAAAAAAAAAAATGAAAGAAACACTTGGGCCAAAAATCTCTTTGGACCTTATTGATTCAGCTTAATCAATGTTCCATTTTGTGTGAAAGGACATATCATAACACACAAGTCATCCTATTCCGTGAGATTCAATTTTATGTAGTAAATGTCAGGACGCTACTGATACAAAACCTAAACCACCAAACACTGGCCATTGAGTCTTTAACCACCCCAATTAATCAGAGACTCAGCTTGAAGCTCTCAACAGAAAATACAACATATAGCACATAGCACTTGAACATAATTTAAGGCCACTAATATCACGACACTCTTCATCATTTCAAACTAATAAAAAAGAGAAAGTTGAACCTTGTCCAACAAACGAGCTGTCGTCTCAGGAGGGGGACATTTGATCTCATACTTTGCACAAGCATCCCTCAGATATTTGTTAGCTTCATCACTCGAAAGGTCCTTTGGTATGTTGAGATTCACAATCCTCTGTAAATCCTCAATCATGTCAATCCTTCTGCAATAGTTGGAACCAAAAGATGAGTAATAAAAATTGTTTATCACACGCCTTTATGACCAGTAGATCTATTACAAACCTGAAAGGAGGAGTGAAATCAATCTCAATCGGATCCTTATCAAGCCCATTTGCGTGATACTGTATTATATATCCACCTGTAAGTTCCTTGACCATCCCTGTTACAATTTAACTATGTTCAGCGATCTCTAGATAGCTCATGAGAACAAAAAGAGCAGGAAAATCGGTATAGTAACAAAAGTGTTTGTAATGATCAAAGTTTGACACTTACCACTCAACATCTTCTCAGTTAAGTCCATCAAGTCATTGTAGTCCGCAAAAGCCATATAGAATTCACACGTCGTATATTCGGGATTATGTGTTAAATCTATGCCCTCATTCCTGAATTGTTTTCCTATCTCATAAACACGGTCTAGTCCTCCAACAACTAACTCCTTAAGATAGAGTTCAGGCGCAATTCGCATGAAAAGCCTCATGTTAAGCTCATTGTGATAGGTAACGAAAGGACAGGCAGCTGCTCCACCAGCAATCATGTTCATCATTGGAGTTTCAACCTGGGTGGGGAAAAGTCTTTCAGAAATTAAAGAAGCGCAAACAAAAAATGTATAGAAGATTTGATGTTAAAAAAAAAAACCAACTAGAACTAAAAATATTAAGAGCACACATCAACAAAAACACAGTTAACAAAACCTTAAGGTACGACAGAAACTAACCTCCAAGAAATGAAGTCATCAAGAAACTTTCTAATATAATTAATTATCTTTGACCTGATCTTGAATATATCTCGAGTCTCAGGATTCAACATCAAGTCCAGATAACGTTAACGATATCGAGTTTCCTATCAAGAATTACAGAAATTAATAAATAAATAAATAGATAAACACCTGAAATAAATATTATAAAGTGCAAATAGAAGTGGTAGAAACAAAAATGGCAGGCTATTCTCATCACCCCCTTCATCTTACAGGGAATGAAAAAAATAAGAAAAAGATACTATTGAGTGAATCGAAACAGTACAGAAACAGACAGAACATGAGGCCAAAATAAAATAAACAAATAAAACAATATTGAAGCCTCGAGGTTGACTGTAAGTGCTAAAGGAAACGACATTAACATATATTCGTCTCAATTCATGTAAGCAAAAAAGTAGAAAAAAAAAAGGGACACATATATATGAAAACAAATAGTGAAGGAACCCATATGTACACCGGCAAACATTTCTCACATGCCACAACAAAACTTAGTACTAAACTATTCAGGCTTTCTCCATTTTTTTTTTTTTAGTTATACTATTGGTCCATTTGTTTCAGGGGTTTGACTCGTAGTGGTTTGAATTTTTTGGGTTTGAGATAAAAAGTTTAAAAAGTGTGATTTAAAATTAGAATTCAAAATAAAATCTGAAATCCAAAATTGTGTTTGGATATCAAAATACCACATGAGAGAATGCTGAATTCGAGTTTAAGGGGGGGTTCAATTCTGAAATTGGATGGTTTTTGATATCAAAATGTCTTGTCAAGAGCTTGAAATGGGCTCCAATTTTTAAGCCAAACACCAGCTCAGGTCCAAAATTGATTTCAAACTCCTTGAACCCTCCAAACAAACGCCTCCTATGCATCTATCAGAAGCTCAACAAAGAAAGAATTATCTTGGAAATTAATGCATATATAAAACCAGAAAAATAGCAGTACATGTACTATGGGAGCCAAAAAGGAGGGGGAAAACTGCCACCTGATCTTTCAATATATATGTCTCAGGATTCCTAACTCTTCCGGGGACCCAAACATCAGTTTTCTGTAAAATCATAAAATGTCATAGATTCATGATAAGAAGCAAACAAATTCTCACGGACCAAATTGATCACAAAACTTATTTTCTAACCTTTAAATTGGCACTACCTGAGCCTGGACCAGCTTTCTGCCTTGGCAGCATATGCAGACAATGGGATAAGACCAAAAATGTTTTCGGAAAAATACTCAATTCGCCCCTTTTAGTTTTTCCTAAATGAGGTTAAAAAATTTCAGAAATTTTCATAGGACATTACAGTAAAGAGTTTAACAACCCAAATAAAAACTTGAAGATACTGAAATTTGATGCAGATACTATTTGTCAAACTCTCTACCACTTTGCTGTCCATCATATGGTCCATGCCACGCACATACAAGGACATTTATTTCCTTTTGTGAAACTAATTTACAGTAAAAGATAGCTGGAAGAAATAGCATCATCTACCTGGAAACCCAGTGACTCCAACAATGTCACCACGTTTAACACTTGAATGGAATTTATAAAATTCAGCTTCATCCAATTCTGCCTTGCTGCATTTAAACAAACAGCAAATATAAATGAATATTAATCAGTCGAAACAAACAAGAAATAAAAGCATGGAACTCCAATCAACTGAGAAAAGGAAATTACTTCTAGACAAGGACAAGCAGGAGGAATTTTTCTAAAAATGGTCAATGATAACTTAAAAAACATTACTTGTCTCGCAATACTAACAAGTCTTCATTTAGATGTACTAGATGATCAATTGAATATTTTTCATACATTAATGATAAGCTTTACATCATTAGGTGTCTTGACGTGTCCATAGAGAAACAGACATTGAATAATCATAGACTTTCATTTTAGACCTCAAAACTATGCCATTTATTTGCTACAAATATTGAATAACTAGTCAACTAAGGAAATCAACATTCTAAGACACATCTTCCAGGGGTGAACAAGCAAAGCAAAATAAGCATATACATACATACATACACACATACATTTTAAAAAAAAAAAAAAAAGCATACATTGATGCACATATATGTATGTTATATATAACCATAAAATTAAAAATAAAAACGGAAAACATTAACTACCTTGCATCGGCCATAACTTGGACTTTAGCGCCACCACTATGCAAATCATAAAAGAAGAGTTTTGATGAGGATGATCACTTGCTCATGATTCGACCTAAGATAAGAGTAAAGCAATAAATGAAATCAACAAAAACATAAGCAGGAAAAATACTCCCCGTTGCCTAAAAGTTCCAAAACTCTATACCAGCTAAAGATACAGAAACATCCTCCTGGTGATCCCATTTGCCTAAGCCTCCATACTTCTCAACATACTCAACAATTGTTATGGAAACAGGGAATTTATGAGGATACGGATTTCGACCCTCTTTCTTCTGCACTTCAAGATATTTAATCCTGTTTTCAAAGTATTGCTGCAGCAGAAAGAAAAATCAAATAAGAATAAGGAAATTTTCATAGTCAGATGTAAAGCTTCTATCAGAAGAACAACAATGTTTGCACCGTGGGATCCATCTCTTCATCATCATCTGCTGCTGATTTCATAACTTGGGGGTTTGCTGCTGCTGCTGCAGCCGCCTGGAAGATGTAAGCAAAATATTTAAGATAGCATTTAATAATGAAGTAGCAGGTATTCAGAGGCAATGAATAAAACCACTTGATAATGAAAATTTGAACCTGGCGAACAAAAAGGGTATTAAAAAAGCTCATATCATAATCCTAAATCCTAATAGTAATATCAACTCATCCTGTAACTTTATACCCATGATTTTATAAAAACAACTTAATAATAGATCCTAAAGAAGTGATTCAAAAGAAAGGTACACAAAAATACTAAAAATAACAAAAGATGATAAATCCTACTTAGAGCCATATCATATTCATATTTTGGAGATTCATTGATTAGTACACCTCCAGCGCTGGTAAGGTAAGAGCTGCAGTTGTCTATTTCCAGTTTGCCAGCCCATTTTTACAAGAAGGAAGAAAATTGTTTAATTAGAATGAAACACACAGAAACACAGTAACAACAAAAGTTATTCAGTCCAATTTAAGCCACATCAAATATAAAAATAAGGGATAATTCCAATGAAACACATATTAACATTTAAGCCCACATCTTATTCACAAATATTCCAAAAAAATGATCTAAAAATATAATGAAATACCAAAAAACAAAAGCCTTAATAACAGGAAATAGCCAGTCCTATTTAAATCCTTACGCTATAAACAATTCAAAAAAAAAAAAATACATCATTTTTTCCGCTTTTAAAACTCAAAATCACTCACTTAAATGGAGAAAAAAAAAAGGTAGTAAATAAGAAATAAAAAGGCACAAATTCAAATGACAGTATAAAATATAAAATCACTCGTTAGAAAATAAATACTACCTGCTTTGCTTTTTCCTCTTCTTTACGCCGTCTCTCCTCTTCCTTCTGTTTATTCTTCAATTCCCTCTTGCGGGCACTGTAAGCAACGTAAAACCAAAACAGTAAAAAACTTTAGAAAAACCTAAAACCCTGAACCCAATTTGGCTTCAACATGATCAAGCGAAACTGAGCAGAATAAAACTAAAGAGCTGAAAAGGATAACTATAATAACAGTCTAAACAACTCTTTTTTTTTTTCCAAGTTCATTGTTTTTCCTTCATTTTCTCATAAACCAAACAGGGGAAAACGCGAAGAAATGGTTTTTCGGAGGGACTTACTTTTTGCTCAGAGTTTCGGAGGAAGAATCCACTGACAATTCCGAAACCGATTTCGCCGCTTGATCAACTGAATCCGCCATTGAGAATAATCGGACTCAGAGGGCAGAGGGGGCAGAGAGAGAGAGAGCGTTCTTATGGTAAATGATAGCAGTTTAGCTTAGTTTTGAAGTGGAAAATGGAGCTAGGTTTTCTGAATAGCGCCTGAAAAGTGTAAGGCCACCACTATTTAGTTTTTTCATTGGGTTTGGGCTGGATTTGCTGAACGTCGGCATCTTTGGTGATAAATCAAGTAAAAATTATATAATCTATCATTTTTTAAGATGTAAATATCATTTATACATTTTTTAAAAAAATTTATATATTTAAAATTTTAAAATATCCTCTAACTAAATATTATCACTTATTTAAATTTTTATAACAAATTTTTTTATTTTAGAATAATTAAATTAAGAAAAAAATATACATGTATATTTTTTATTCTAACATATTACATTAATGCATTATCATTATCACTTAAAGTTTTAAAAAATGAAATAAATGGCATAAAATATCATTATCATTACATATTTTTAACTTAATGATATAACACTTATATAACCTATAAGATACATAAAAAGACTTAATAAATAATATATCATTAATTTAATTACATATCACAAAAAATAGGAAATATTATTCACTCGAAATCTTAAAAAATAAATGTCATTGCATATCATTATCATTATGTATCATTAGCGTAATGATATATCAATTATATAACCAGTAAGGCACATAAAAAGACTTAATAATACTGTGTCATTAATTTAATTACAACACCTAATTTTAATTTGTCAGTAAAACTATATCATTAATTTAATTACAACACCTTAATTCTAATTTGTCAATAAATCCAACTTGTCGATAAAAAATTTTCATTTTTTTAAGAAATTTTAAAATCGTTATTTTAGATGCCCATTTGAATTTAAGCAACAAATACCCTAATTCCAAGGTTTTTTTAAATATAATGATATCATAATCCTTTTGAAATCTTAAATACGTATATTATAGTTGTTCTAAAAAAATTAAAACTAACAATATCATTATTATGGTCATTAATATCTTTACACATATGTATTGGGACATATAATTCATGAACTGCAAACATATTTTAATTCTATAATTAAAAAAGAACCACATGTCTTATTAATCGATAAATCAGAGGATAATTGCCCTTACATATAGGCCATTTTGTTAAAAAGATGGGTAAATAGTGTAAAGGCCTTGAACTTTTTATATTGTAACAATTTAATCCTTAAATTAATTTAATGGGTTAGAATAGTCCTTGAACTTTTAACATTGTGACAATATGGTCTTAAAATTAATTTGATATGCTAAAATAGTAATGGCAAACGTAGTGGCACTATGATGGCATAGTGCCGCAATGTGGCTAGTCGAGTGAGGTAATTGGTGGGGCCAACTACAAAGTGATTTTGTTGCAAAGAGGGTGTAGCAAGAGGGTGACGTGAGGTCAGTGCTGTGGAGAGAAGTGCCAGAAGTCGAATGCTATTATGATGTTTTCCATTCAAATTTTAACAATTACTAATAGATAGGACTAATTTTGCTATTAAAAATTAATTCATACGCAATTTCAACCTATTAAATTAGTTCAATGACCAAATTGCCACAATATAAAAAGTTTAGGGAATATTTTAGCCTATTAAATTAATTCAAAGACTAGATTGTCATAATGTTAAAAGCTTAGGGACTATTAAAACTGTTAACCATAAAAAGATTTTACTTCTGGGCTAACTTTCCTTTTTTTTTTTTTTTTTTGAGTAACTTCAAATTTTATTTCAAACTACCATTAAAATCATAATTTTTTTAATCAAGTATTCAAATATTTCTTATTGTATTTTGAACTTTAAAGTTTTTTTTGGGTTGAAACGTATTTTAAAGCTAGTTTTCTTTTTTTAAAAAAAAAGAAAGAAAAAAAATCTCTTTAGAGGAAAAAAAAATATTCTTTTGTTGTAGCTTTGTTCATCGTAACACGAGCAACTCTTCCTACTTGTTTTTATTTTCAAAATTTTTAGAAATGTTTTTGCACGTTTTTTGAGGCAAAAATTTTAAAAACACTCTCAGCACAATTCTCAAAAAATTATCATTTTCTAAAACAAAAACAGTTTCACCTACTTTAAAAAAATACCAAACAACCCTTTTTTTTTTCTTTTTTTCTTTCCACTAGTGGAAAAGCACGCGTAGAGCACGTTGTCATGCCCCACTGAGCCACGAAGAGGCCACACACTTATCTTGGGCGTTTTTGAGAGTAGAATTGGCCCAAGGAAGGTTCTAGAAGGGTCTGGAGTGTTCTACAACGTTCCACACCATTCCGGGAGGTTCCACCATAATCCAGAAGCATCTTGAAGAACCCAGAATAGCCTGGAAGATTCAAGACTTCTCTGGAACACTCTAGAACTTTGGAGTACTTAAGAACATTATAGAATAGTCTAGAATTCTCTAGAACACTCCAAGCTTGTAAATATTTCCGCACTTTGCTAGAACATTCTAGAGAGTAAATAGCAACCGTAGGATCAAAGCAATCATGACCGTCCATTCTTTAGGAGGGTGCCTACAAATAGGGCCAACCCCTCATTTGTAAATCCATCCAAGGGAAATCCAAGAATCTAAGCCTTGTAAAGTCTCTTAGCTTAATACAAGCTTCCTTTCAAAGTTCTCCTCTTCTCTTGAGTTCCCTTTTGTTCTAGGCAAGAGCGTGATAAGTTAGGCTAACTTAGCATCCGGATTGTGCTAAGGCCGCACGAGTACCTTCGGAGAAAGTAAGCTCGTGACA
>CAMOHE010047583.1:0-13192 GCA_946598075.1 Artocarpus hirsutus
GGTGAATCGTTCTCCTTCCACTACTATTAACAAGAAGACTCCACAGGAGGTATGGTCGGGTAAACCAACAGATTACTCTAATTTAAGAATTTTTGGCTGTCCTACTTATGCTCATGTCGATAATGGTAAATTGGAGCCTAGAGCTATAAAGTGTGTGTTTCTTGGTTATAAGCCTGGAGTTAAAGGCTATAAGTTATGGTGTTCAGAAACCAAGAAGGTGATTATTAATAGAGATGTTATGTTTGATGAGACTACCATGTTACGTGGGACATCTACTACAGGATCTAGTGATGTTGATTAGGAGAGATCTAGCAGACAGGTGGAGTTTCAGATTGAGACAGGTACATCATCCGATTCCACTCCCCAGTCAAATTCAGAGAGTCATGGAGATGTTGCTTCCCCATCACAGCCACCAAGACTACCGCAGTATTCCATTGCCAAGGATAGACCTAGAAGATATGTTCGGCCTCCAAAGAGGTTTGCTGAGGCAGACTTGGTGGCTTATGCTTTGTTAGTGGCAGAAGGTATTGATTGCAGTGAAGAACCTTCTAATTATTCAGAGGCGATTAGTTGTAATGACTCAGAGAGATGGATGATTGCTATGCAGGAGGAGATGGAATCTCTTCATAAGAATGACACTTGGAATTTGGTGAAGTTGCCTAAAGATAAGAAAGTTGTTCGTTGCAAGTGGTTGTTTAAAAGAAAAGATAGTATACCAGGAGTTGAAGAAGCCAGATATAAGGCCAGACTAATTGCAAAAGGTTATAGTCAGGTTCCAGGCATAGACTTCATAGACGTGTTCTCTCCAATTGTGAAGCATAGTTCGATTCGAGCTTTGCTTGGTATTGTGGCCATGCGGGATCTTGAGCTTGAGCAGTTAGATGTGAAGACCACATTCTTGCATGGGGAGCTTGAGGAGGATATCTATATGCAGCAGCCAGAGGGCTTTGTAGTTGTAGATAAGGAGGACCATGTGTGCTTATTGAAAAAGTCTCTCTACAGCCTGAAACAGTCTCCCAGGCAATGGTATAAGAGGTTCGACTCATTTATGATCTCTCATGAGTTTAAGAGAAATGACTATGACAGTTGTGTCTACATGAAGAAGAACCGTGATGGGTCTTATGTCTATTTGCTCTTATATGTTGATGATATGTTGATTGCTGCTAAAGATAAGGAAGAAATCAAGAAGGTGAAGGCTCAACTCAGTAAGGAGTTTGAGATGAAAGATTTGAGGACTGCAAAGAAGATTCTTGGCATGGAGATTCTAAGAGATAGAAAGGCAGGTAGGTTATATTTGAGTCAAAAATGGTACATTGAGAAAGTTTTGCAAAGATTCAATATGCATAGTGCTAAACCTGTGAGCACTCCATTAGCTGCGCATTTCAAACTTTTCTTCCGCTTTGTCTCCACAATCAGACGATGAGATTGAGTATATGTCTCGAGTTTCATATTCTAGTGCAGTGGGATCACTCATGTATGCTATAGTATGTTCTCGTCCAGACTTATCATATGCAGTGAGTACAGTTAGTAGATACTCGGCTAATCCTGGTAAGAAACATTGGAAAGCAGTTCAGTGGATACTCATGTACTTGCGTGGTACTACTGATACTTGTTTGTAGTTTGAAAGGACTAGAGATGGAGTTATTGGATATGTTGACTCTGATTTTGCTGGAGATCTTGATAAGAGGAGATCGCTTACAGGATATGTGTTTACTATTGGTGGTTGTTCCATTAGCTGAAAGGCTACTTTACAGACTACAGTGGCTTTCTCTACTACTGAGGCATAATATATGGCGATCACTGAAGCTTGTAAGGAAGCTATTTGGTTGAAGGGGCTATTTGGTGAGCTCAGTGAAGACTTGCATATTACTACGGTGTTTTGTGATAGTCAGAGTGCTATTTTTCTCACTAAAGATCAGATGTTTCATGAGAGAACTAAGCACATCGATGTTCGTTATCACTTTGTTCGTGAGGTTATCACTTGTGGTGATATTGTTGTGAGCAAGATAAGTACCCATGATAATCTTGCTGATATGATGACTAAGACATTATCCACATCCAAGTTTGAGCATTGCTTGGACTTGGTTGGTGTTCGCTGTTGAAGTTTGCCCTTAGGGGCGTTTTTGTGGAAGTGGTGGAGATAGCTCGTTGAAGATTGGTTCTTGAAGTGGAATTTGTGTCAAGGTGGAGATTGTTAGAGTATGGTGACCTGAATTTAATTTGACCCGACCCGAAAAGCTCGTGGTGCGACAAATTGTGGTGAAAAACAAAAGTGAGATTTTTCATGAGACCTGTGGTGGTAGCGGGGGGATCGGGCTGACAGGCCCGATCCCGTAGCCCACCACTAATCTCGCCGGCACCCCCGCGGTATGGATCTGTGTTGTTGGGCCGTTTAATTTATGTTTTTGGGCCCTTAAAGTTTTGCCTATACCTATATATATGATGTATTGCGTTAGGGCTTATTTTTACCAAATTTTAAGCCTCCTTAATGCCTTCACTGTAATTTTTACGAGTTTAGTGATTTTTTTCTCCTCTGTCCGTGGTTTTTTTCCGTTTTGGGTTTCCACGTAAATTCTGTGTGTTTTTATTCTTTGTTTCTATCGCATTAATTTTGCAACATCAACCTCTTAAAGTAGTGGCCTTTACACCATTTATAGAGCTGATTCATTGGCATCATTGGCACCAGATGGCCAATTAGTTGCTCAATTAAAACGCATTAGAGCCTCCTGTGGAAATTAATATTATTTTTTTAGTAGAAAAGTTCTTTTTTTTTAAATTGTAACAAAATTACGCAATTGATTTCCTTCATTGTCAAAATAGGAATTCCAAATCATATAATGATTTCCATTCCAGATTGTGCAGTCTTTCCACTTTTTTCTCCTGTTTCAATAAAGCATTGGTCCGTTAGCACACAACCATTGTGACAGTAAAACCTTGTCTGTCTTTTAGTTCTTGCTTGTTTCCATAACGTTATCAAAAACGGCAACTTTAGCTTTTAAAGGGAGAAGTCGTTTTTGCAATGTTACTGATAGCGTCTCTCCTCGACGGAATTCACAATTTTTTAGTTCAACATTAGACCCCTGCAATCTGGACAAAACGCTCCTGTTAAAGGAAACACTGTATTTCCTATTCTTTCCATTGGTGGATCTTTCAGCAAAGTTGAAAATTATATGATTATTTCGTGTGCTGTCCGTTGTTGGATCTTCTAGAAAAGTAGAATATCTTTTTTATATTCAAATGCTCTGACTTGAATTGTATAATGCTTGGACTACAAGTTGCAGTTCTAATGCATGGGTTTGTGACAAACTATAACCTTTTTTCGCTTGTACATGTAGCTAGAGCAGAGCAGTCCTCGTGTTTCTTGTAAACCGGAACAAAGGCTTTCATCCTCATGTAAAGCAACTCGTCTAAGAAGAAAAGCTTGAAAACGACGGAGGCTTTCATCCGCTGATTCACTTCTTCTTGCCTTGGTTATTCCCGGGAGACTAGTTCCCCTTTAACTTTTACTACTAAGGCTGGCGCTTGCATTTTGTCAACTTTTGTGAATTAATTTGTCGCAAGTCTTTGACTAGTTCCTTTGTATGCATTAGTCCTTGATTTTAATGTCTTTTAGTTTTGGTGCAATTTCAATTAACATGTTTGGATTTGGTAAAACTTTGTTGCTTGTTTTGTGATAAATTGAATTAGGAGGAAAATTGTCGGTTTTCTCCGCTCGACGTTTCTCTCTCTTGAAATCCGTTATTTTGCATTCTCTTGAAATTGTTACGGTTGCATTACTTTCAACTCTCTCTCTCTCTCTTTTCTTAACAAAAGGTTGAGAAGATTTGCATGGTTGATCTTAAGGTCAACCAGGTTAACTTTTGGTTAGTGGTAACTTTAAAGTAATTTAACTTGTTAATTGAATTAATAATTTGGAATTGGGCGGGAGATGTTGGAGGACAACACCCGCAAACACAGGAACTTTACGCAGCAATATTTGTTTAGTCCATGCATGTAAGTAATTTTTTTAAAATATTCCTAAAGAAAACAGGGGTTGTCCTAGCACCGATATATACCTCGTTGCTTCCACCGTTCACCTCTTTATTCCGTTTTGACGTACTTCAGTCGGCCCTCGGGGGAGAAGTATGACAGTGGAATGCAGTGTGTTCTACAAAAGCTCAGAAATAGTATTTATAGTGGATGAGCCCTAGGACACAAAACCCTAGACCCGCCGTGGAGTTCCGTTGGGATTGTACCTCAGAGGTGGTCGTTCTTCTAGCGTCAAGTAATGGTCTCCCGACATCCCGTTGTGTACACCCGCATGTCAAGCTACAAGGATCGTAGTTGCAGGAGTAGTGGTTGTAAGGGTCCTGCATGGGACACTACTTATGTACGTGACACTGTTGCAACATCATTACCCCGTGCCTCATCTATCCTTACCTTGATGTTCGAGAACTAATGAATAAGGCAATTCAACGGTAATGATGCTTGTTGTGTCGAGGCATTTGGCATAAAACTTTGTGGGGAAGGACGCACCCATCAGGAGCTCGATATGTTACTGTAAGACGGTCATCCTATGTCTAATTGTTAGGGTATGGTGACCTGAATTCAGTTTAGTCTGATGTAAAAAGCTCGCGGTGTGATAAATTATAGTGAAAAACAAAAGTGAGATTTTTCATGAGATTTGTGGTGGTAGAGGAGGGATCGGGCCGATAGGCCCGATCCCGTAACCCACCACTGATCTCGCCGGGGGTGCGGGGGCTTCGTTTTTACGGTACGGATCTGTGTTGTTGGGCCATTTAGTTTATGTTTTTGAGTTCTTAGGGATTTGCTTATACCTATATATATGATATATTGCGTTAGGGTTTAATAATTAGCGAATTTTGAGCCTCCCTAGCGCCTCCACTGTAATCTTTACGAGTTTAGTGATTTTTTTCTCTTCTGTTTGTGATTTTTTTTCGTTTTAGGTTTCCACGTAAATTCTGTATGTTTTTGTTTTTTGTTTCTATCGCATTAATTTTGCAACACTAACCCCGAACGAGGCATGGTTACTCCGCCTTGAGCCTCGATGATGTCAATGTTAGTTGAACGGAATTCGCCCAACAATAGTCTCTAAAAAAAAAAAATCCAAAACCATGAAATTAGAACAAACGTTTCGTTGATGCTTCATACTATGGGATTATACTCGTAATACTGGAGTTCGAGAACAATTTTGCAACTCAGTGATCATTTTCTGTAATGTACAATTGTACAAGGTGTGAAAATCTTGGAAATATTTTTCAGCAAAAATTTAATAAAACAGAGAAGCATTTCCATAATTTCTCTGGTCACTCTGTGCCCAGGGTTTATTGAATTGCTAGTCAAGAGATGTGACGGTGAGTAAATATTCTGTGCAAGTCTCAGGGAAATTATGTTGAATGTCATCTCATGATTATACTAAAATATGATATACAGGATAAGATCAAGTATAAATTGAAGACAAATAAGGTAGGCGCCTAGGATATAAGATAGAAAAAGTGTCGTAATCGAAAGAATTAAGAAACAATAAATAACGATTGCAAACCATGAAATAACAAAATTTCAAAGTTAAAAATCACCCGTGTATAAGTATTAAAGCAACAGCACATCGTTTTGCAAAACCACTTCAAGAAACCCTGAAAATTATTACGTTCAAAATTAAGATACTACCGAGAGTTTGACATAACTTATGCTTTTGCTTTAGAAGTAGAATGAGAGAAACATAGTATTATAAAAATAATATAATATGAAAATATAGATAAAATTTATAATTTATTATTCATAAATATATGATTAAAAGGGTAAATAAAAATAAAAACTTTTCACACACGCTTTTAGAACAAATCGTCTCTTTAATGCTTATAAATAAACCAAAAGTCTAAACAGTTTGTTATTTAAACAGGTTCAAAAGCAGCTTTACGACTGAATAAAAAAGTATTTGGAAGTAATGGTTAGAACCAATTTTAATTAAAAACACTGTAGAATATGAGACCTTTACACTGTAACAACTAAAATTATAACTTATATTGTCAAACACTACATGAGCCAAAAACAACTTATTTTAAAGTTATTCCAAACAGGGCTTACATAAAGCTTATTTAATAAGGAGTGATCTTAACCATTATTTCAGTTATAAATAGTATAAACCTCTCATATGTTATGATAAAAAGAAAAAAAATTATTATAATATAAAATTTTCATATATTATAATAAAATTAATCTTAACCAATAACCTTAATAGCTTGTCAAAACACCCTAATACAAGTCGTGGCAAAGTACTATACAACTCTTTAATACTGCTTTCCTTGCACAAATAAACATAAAATCGTGTCACCTACCATGTCATGCTAGTTTGTTGCGGGGCACGTGATATTGAGAGTGGTGTTATTTTTACACCAAAAATGATGCAATTTTCAGCATCAAATTTAAACTTCTTCTCTAACCCAATAACATCAAAATTGCTCCCAAAAAATACTATGTATTTCTTTTCTTTTAACTAGCATCAATTAATCTATTTAACCAATTATTTCTTAATAATTATTTATTCATATTAAGACATAGATACATATTATTAATTTAACCGACCCTTAAAAAAATAATTGAATAACATTTAAAAAAATACTCTACTTATTTAAATATTAATTTGCAGTGTTTTTATTTTTTATGGAATATTACACAATTTTTAAATTTTAAAAAAAGATTAGGGAGAATTTGTTGAATAACATGCATTTGAGGTAAAAATTAGAAATTATATAAATTTTTAAGGCCAATTTTATGATTTTAAAACCAAAAAAAAAGAGCAAATGGCGCTAGGCGCAGCACTATAGCCAACACTATTTTGGCGTACTAGATTGGAAAGAAAATGCACCTCCATTATTTCGTTTGGTGCATGGTTAGAGATGACCTAACGGTCATTAACAAGTCAACATGTGCAAAAAAAAAAAAAATCTAATAACCATTGTAGACCAATGCCATAATCACGGTATATGAAAAGAAATGTCAACCATGATCATGGACCAATTCATCAACCTTATTCAGAATCCATTACCATTCCAAAAGAGAGCTTCACCCTTTTTAATCTTTGAACTCATCAATTGTAAGAATTAGAGTTGTTTGCTGCGACTTTTATCAAGTGATCCACTCGATTTTCTCCCTTTATTTTCTTGTTACCTTAAAGGGCTGGACTTAGTCAAATAGGTGTGCTCTTTGGATAAGACTAATGTCTATGCTACACTATAACTATGACCAAGGAATCGGGATCCTTGTACTTTTCCTCTTTTCCTAATATTTAGGAACATGGCTTAGAAAATTTTCTACCAAACGTATTTCACAACTAAGACTCTTAGCACTTTTCCCATGAAGATCATAATATGTACTATTCGTCTTATATGATTAGCCAGTCTATTATAGGCATCAGCTAGTCAACTAGAAATCCAACACGTTTCTTCATAAAATGACTGGTAAATTTTGCTAAAGTTTTGGGTTTTATCATCTTGTTTCACACATCAAACTTTTGGTCCATCAAGACATGATTTTTCACAAGCCCAAATTGTTTTGGGCAGCCTAATTTCCTCACAAGTTCTTCATCTTGTTCCTTTGTTTGATAACAAGTTAATTTTTATTTTCCACCCATAAATTTTTATCCTTATATCTTCGACTTATTCTACCAAATTTACTAAACCATAATTAAATCTTTTCTTTTAAAAAAAACTATGTATTCTTTAACCATGGTTAAAAATAGCATATGAATTAAAAAAGGCTTATGATTTTTGTTTCATAAGTTGTATCCTCAAGAAAAAGAATGGTTGAAATTCGTGAGACGTTAAACAGGCTTTCTTTTAAATTGAAAGTTAAAGAATCATTTTGCCTTCATGATTGATGAAGGATCCAATTGCTGAACTAAATTCTCTTGGTTTTATGTTCTTAATTCTAAAATATTAGAAAGGCTTCCGAGCACGTTTTCCCAACAAATAAATAAATAAAAACATTAAAAAAACTCAATTATGTGTTTTTGATACGCAATTTTTAAACCATAAACACAGTTTAAACTAATGTTTAATAGAAAAATAATTGTAATGGTCTTAAGTTATAAAGACGGTTTTAAACTTACCAAAATACTTAAAATCTAAACTTTATCTCATTTCAAGCTTAGTTTAATATATATTTTTACAATAAAAATATTTTTATTCTTATTTTTTTCATAAACTATAATTTTTTAAACATTATTTTTGTTTTAAAATTTTACATTTCAAATGTCTTTTCAAAACAACGGCTTAAACTACATAGTTTACAATGTATAATTCAAACCATAAAATTTTAAATCATTTCAACCTACATACCAAACTAACCCACCGATGAGGTGTCTTTGTTTTTTTTTTTTTTTTCAGCCCTGAAATCTGTCGTAAATAATAAACACCGCCGGCATTGAGCCACCGGAAAACTCCCATAACAATAATAAACCAAATTTTTTTGGGAGAAGATTAATGACCATGAAATGCACGTTTGTCTTGAAGTGGGGTCGATATTCTATGGTCCGTTAACATACGGTTGGCTTGAATTAAAAATTAAAAAAAAAATTATTGACCCACCGGAAAACTCCCATAATAATAATATACCTAATTTTTTAGGGAGAAGATTTGTGATCATGAAATGCACGTTTGTCTTGAAGTGGTGTCGGTATCCTATGGTCCGTTAACATACGGCTAGCTTGAATTAAAAATTTAAAAAATTAAAAAAAAAATAATTTTCTCGACTTTCCAAGCAACGTGGATAAAGCTTGGTTTATTGTTATTTCCAGTTGTCATTACGAAAAGGCCAAGTGCTGCCCTGATATTTTTAAAACTCTCTTTTTTTTTTTGCTTAAAAGATATTTTCATTCTTTTTTTATTATTTGCTGAAAAGATATTTTAATTCTTGAAAGCGCAGTCAAAGTCTTCATAAAAGGGCAATAACCATGGACGAAGCATCCAAAGCATTTTTCTTTGGACGACTTTTTTTTTATTTTTCTATTAATTTTTCTCAATACCACCCTATCAAGACCAAATAGTATTATTTTTATTTATTTTTCTCTTTGCT
Organism: Artocarpus hirsutus; assembly: GCA_946598075.1. Classification (NCBI taxonomy): domain Eukaryota; kingdom Viridiplantae; phylum Streptophyta; class Magnoliopsida; order Rosales; family Moraceae; genus Artocarpus; species Artocarpus hirsutus. The sequence continues at coordinate 9,073 of CAMOHE010047583.1, forward strand.
AATAAATAATTAGCCATATTTCAATCACAAAACTTATTTTATTTAAGAGCACACCGAATCTTGATATTTTGCTAGATCCTAACAACAACGCTACTTCCCGTTTCTTCTACGCAACATGATCACTTGAGAGCCACTACCTTTTTTATTTCTATTTTTTTACTCTTAAATTACTCTACTTTTTGTATCTAAAAAAAAAAATTACAATTTTTGCCTGGCGATGATTGCGAGAAAGACAAAAAGACAACTACGTCTCGAAAAGCGAGATTGTTTTCTCCCATCCCTGAAATATCTGACATCAAGAAGGACGTGGCGTCATGCAATTGGTTAGAACGTGATAAGAATTGTGTGCTCGTAACCCACCCAGACCCAAATTATAACCCATCATCGCCACCCCTTTTCAAAAATACCATCATCAAATCCCCAAATCCGGTCCGACTGCTTCATCACTGAAGCTAAAATGGCAGCAACAATGGCGGGTGTGAGCCTCTCTGCAACAAGAATCGTAGCTTTATCAGGCGCAGATCGGTCGCCGAAATTGCCCCATGGCTTTATCAGGGTTCAGACATGGAATTACAGCAACAACAGGAGATTGGCGCAGTACGGTCCAATGACGGCGGTACGGCCTGTAATGGCGGCGCCGGACAAGCTGTCGGATAAGGTGGCGGAGAGCGTGAAGAACGCGGAGGAGGCGTGCTCCGACAACCCGGCGAGCGGGGAGTGCGTGGCGGCGTGGGACGAGGTGGAGGAGCTGAGCGCCGCCGCCAGCCACGCCAGGGACAAGCAGAAGGCCGCCGATCCCTTGGAGGAGTACTGTAAGGACAATCCCGAGAGTGATGAGTGCCGTACTTATGAAGATTAATTAATTAATTAAATGATTATTGAAAAAAAGATAAAAAAACAGAGTTTTTGTATGTTTTTTGTTAGACTTTGTGGCTGTTATATGATGATGGACTTTTGTGTTTGTAAAATTACCTTTTATGAAATTATATTTTGGTGATTAATTATTTTTTCTTCTATTGAGTTTATTGTATTTGTATATATACAAAATATGGTTGAATGATTATTTCACACAGTGATATATGGCATGAATTTCTTCTATCAAAAAAAGAAAATTGACCCATGAATTCGAAAAATAAATTATAAATAAAAAAGATATATATATCTTTTTAGTTTTTGTTGGGCTAAAGCTTGTGTTTGTTAATTAAATAGTCTATATGAAACCATCCTCTTTTTTATCTGTTTTTTGAAATTTTATTGAACTATCTGTTGCTCATTACTTCGATTGAGTTTCTTCACAATCTTATTTTTTTACATTTTTTTATAAGAAGGGTTTTTCTTCACATGTTCGTTTGAATGTTAACATATAGAAGCGCACATGCGGTACTAATATATAAATCATAACACGTGTAAAGCAATTGTCACGCATAACGTCGATGTATAGCTTTTGTAGTAGCGTGCGTATTCGAGTGTGTCACTGTTGGGCCAGCTAATCAACAGCCCAACTTTAAGCTTACTTCCACTTTAATATTATCCTACCTGTTACTACACAAAACGCGTTCTTGGTACGTAGGATAGTACCTTTTTTTTTGTTTGGTTCATTTGTTTGGAGCCCCTTGTACACGCGTTTCATGGTGTAATTGTTTGACTCGAAATCCTGGTTATTACATCCATTTGTTTACTTTTTCTGCATGCTCGAGTGATAGAATTTCAATTCGCGCATGATAGTTTTTTGCCCAAAAGAAATAAAAAACCTATGAATAGATTGGAGATATTTATTATTTAAAGACTACAGTGCGAGATCTTTGTTATGGATTTATCAAAGGTCGATTCCTTAAAAGTTTAAATCTGTAATGTTTGGGGAGAAAAAAAAGCAATTTGTGGATATTGGTGGCTATACAAGTTGAACAACGAAAATTTAGGCTTCGGTCTATGAAACTTCGGCAAATTCACTAGAAAATCTCTATTGAAGCAAACAAACTGCAAATTAAATTCCTCTATTTTTGATACTTATTTCCTATTCTTTGAATTCCTGTTAAGTAAAGGGGCTAAAGGAGAGTCCAAGAATCGGAGGGGTTGATATCTTAGGATCAGTTTGCTACATTCCCTTTATGGTCAATTCTTAGAAGTCTGTTTTTGACGACAGATGACAACCTTAGCTTTGATTAATATTCCGAAATAGGAGGAAAACCATTCTAAATTTGATTTGGATAATGATAATCATAATCGCATTTTTGGACCGGATATACTTTTGAACAAGTAAAGTCGCAAATTGTATTTTCTTCCTTTAGTCAAATATTCTGATAAGGTTGCATCTCCAATTGTTTCTCCAAAGACGACGATACCAAATCTGGCGGCTGAACCAATAATTTTGTAACATCTTTTAATTTAATCCTTATCTCCTATGACTTTAAGAATGCTTGAGAAAGAGTGATATGGAAACACAAGGATCTCACATTTGATGGCTTCCCATGCCCAATACCAACCTAAAACGTCAAAGATTTCACATTTAAGACAAAAGATATCAAAGAAAGCACAAACTTAATATTTCACAAGCCAAGGATTAAACTTTGTACATTCATACTAAAACATAAACGAACACAATAAGCAAAACCTAACGCAAAAACAGACCGTAAAGCTAAAAACACAATAAAAAAGACTGATAAGTAACAACACAAAAACATGACCAAAAAACCGAAAAAGCTAGTGACAAACCACCAAGCATAGACTATAGAGGCTATAGATAGCACGAAGCAGACCAGTTTCAATTGAGGAAAATGTCAGCGGAGGCCGTGATAGGATGCACGGGAATGGAGTGCTGCCATGGCCTCATAAGCAGGTGGGGAATCTCCGGAATGTCGACAGCGAGACCGCTGACCTCCTCGATGATGTGAAGCACAGCATTGAGGGAACGAAGGCGGTCGGTGAGCTCCATCTCCTGAGCCCTCAGCACATTGTTGGCAGCCTCCAACTGAAGGCAGGACTGTTCCTTGGCGTCGAGGCTCTGGCGGATCTGAGCGTTGGAGATCTGCAGACGGCTGGCCTCGCTCCTCAGATCCTCCATCTGCTTCTGCTTCCTCATCCGCGACCGCCGCGCCGACTCGCGGTTCGACAGCATCCTCTTCCTCTTTCTCTCGTCGATCGCCGCCGCCGCCGCTGGAGACACGTCCGATCCAGAGCTCGACGGGCGTTGAATCGAAGCCATTAGTGTTTTTCCGAATTCAAAATCTCAGCAATTAGATTAGGAAATCTCTAAATAAGCGATAAGAAATTAGGAATCTGAACGATTAGGTTAAAAAAATTGGGGATCAGAATTGAAACGAAAAGAATGGAATCATAAACAGAGAATTGAAAATAATTTTTCGATACGATGATTGATTAATTTATGAGAAAACGTAGAACCAGTAGAGGAAGACAACAGAGAACGAGTGGAGCAAACGGATTCGACGCATCAGTGTCATAGAAATTCTAAATTCATTGGTCTAAAATTCAGCAGATCTCCGAAATTCTCAAGCCCGGACCAAATCGAAAGACGAAATGAACGAATCTTAAAGAAGGCAGAGACGAGCAAAACAGAAACCCCCCCCAGTTCCAAAACCCTAGATTAGCACAGAACAAAGCTTGAAGAAGAACCTTAACCCCCACGAAATTAAGAGAAACGGAGAACTAAGAAAGCGAAAACGAAGATGAAATCGAAAGCGAAGAAGGAGAAGAAGAAGAGAATACTTAGCTTAAACGCAAAGAGAGGGAAAGAATATGCGGAAAGAGATGCGAAGCGAAAGAAGGTTAAGGCAGGCGAGAAGAGGGGCATTATATAGGGGAAAATCAGCGTAGGAAATAATGATTTATGACTAATCAATGAATTTTGCTTCGAAAAGAAAAATGGAAATAACAATATTTTTTTCTAGCCCAAAAAAAAACTAAAAGGGCAAATTGGGATTATGAAATGGGGTACGTGGTGTTTTCTTATTGGGTGGTGGAAATTTTCACGGGTTTGGTGTCGGAACCTGTCGGTGTCGTGGCTGGCGTGCGAAATGACGCCAGCTAGTGTACAACGAGTTTCCCACTTGCTCTGTATTGCGCTTCCCGCTCGTCAGTCCTTCCTTTTCTTTTTTCTTTCCTT
>CAMOHE010047583.1:13212-100266 GCA_946598075.1 Artocarpus hirsutus
GATTAGCACAGAACAAAGCTTGAAGAAGAACCTTAACCCCCACGAAATTAAGAGAAACGGAGAACTAAGAAAGCGAAAACGAAGATGAAATCGAAAGCGAAGAAGGAGAAGAAGAAGAGAACACTTAGCTTAAACGCAAAGAGAGGGAAAGAATATGCGGAAAGAGATGCGAAGCGAAAGAAGGTTAAGGCAGGCGAGAAGAGGGGCATTATATAGGGGAAAATCAGCGTAGGAAATAATGATTTATGACTAATCAATGAATTTTGCTTACCGGTGTTTGATAAAGTAGCGAGAATCAATTTTTATCACAAATTTAATTATAAATAATATAAAATTTTTATATATTATAATAATAATAAAAAAATTACTATAATATAAAATTTTTATATATTATAATAAAATAATTTTCACCATCAATACTTATTACCTTTCAATTATCCATTAGAAAAGAAAAATAGAAATAACGATATTTTTTTTAGCCCAAAAAAAACTAAAAGCGAAAATTGGGATTACGAAATGGGGTACGTGGTGTTTTCTTATTGGGTGGTGGAAATTTTCACGGGTTTGGTGTCGGAACCTGTCGGTGTCCTGGCTGGCGTGCGAAATGACGCCAGCTAGTGTACAACGAGTTTCCCACTTGCTCTCTATTGCGCTTCCCGCTCGTCAGTCCTTCCTTTTCTTTTTTCTTTCCTTTTTTTAAAACTTGTTTGCTTTTCCTTTCCCTTTTTTTTTTTTCTTTCCTTCTCAGTTGCTCTGATTCGTTGCTGAACAAATACCTAATTTTTTTGGTCAAAAAACAAATAACAAATTACCAACTATGATTAAAAAAATGAATATAAAAAAAAGAAATTTCTCCGATAAGAAAGGAAATATCGATATTGCAACTCCTAATAAGTTCAACGGTATTTTCAAAAAAAAAAAAGGTTCAATGGTATGATCTAATAACTGTTTAATTGTGTAAAATGACAACCTAATAATTACATTTATGAAATTCTTATTCCTAAATTTAGTGGGTAATTTTTATGGTAAAATATTGAAAGAAAATACCTTTTAATCCGTAGTACATGTTTTAGATTTGTAATTTTGTATATTTTTTCGTTTTAGTATGATTTTCATCAAATTGAATGTATAAAAACACGCATTACTAATAAAAGTATCTACTATAAAAATATCCAATTTAATAAACACTTTAAAAGAAAAAAATTAAATGTTTCTCATTAAGCCATTAAACAAAAAACTAAAAAAGAAATCAATAATCATGATTTTTCTTTGAGAAAAAGGTATCTTCATTCGTATTGCTTTTTTTATTTTTAATTCTATTGTCTTTTCAATTGCACTCTTTTACGGTCGGGTAAGTGTGCCTTATGCATTGATACACACATAGGGTCCGTTTGATTTATGCATTTTTTGGACTCACTAAACTCAAATTTATATTTGAATGTCAAGAATTCTTTAGAAACTAGTTTGTTTGTCCCAAAATCCAAATCAAATGAGTATCAAGAATCTAATTTTTAGAATTCTGACTCCCCTTAAACTCTTGATGCTCGGATGTCTTTGTTACAGTAAAAACTAAAATTTCCTCTTCTATATTTAAAGAAAAAAATCATAATTTTTTCATTTGATATTCAATTGAGACGATTTTCTTCATTGTGTTCCTAATAAAGAAATAAATAAATTAAAATCTATATTATATTTTTTTTTGTAATGACCAAGAAAAATTCATTAATAAAACTCCATATTTAAATGAATTTACCCTTATAAATTGTATTCTCTGTAAAATTACGATAATGTACAAAATAAGAATTATTAATAGGAAAATTCTACTGTGGACCCAATGCAATACTGGATATTGCCAAAATGCAAATTTTTAAAGATAAATGCTTAAAAATTTGTGAAAAATATCCATGAAACGAATTTTATATCACAATTAATTATAATATTGTGAAATAAATAAATGGGTGATTAAGGTAGGAATAAGGTAGAAAAATGTGCCAAAACCCCAAAATAGTGTAAAAAGGGTATAACGTAGTGTAAGAACACTGCTAAGGTAAGAACACAGATACAAGAGATGTTATGATTAGATTACATAAGTAAACCAAAAACAAAGTAGGATATGTTATATTGTTTAAGTATACATTTTTCATCAGTGCCACCCTAACAGTATAAGAAAAATACTATGTGGTGAAAAATTATACCATGTGGGAAAAAGTAAAAAATAAAGAGGACACTTTGAAAAATTGGATTGGGCCACCATACCACCTAATGTGCCCCAATCACAATAAGCCAATAGGTTACCCTTAATGATGACTAGAAGATGACTCACCACCATTAAGGAAAAAAATCCCTATTAGATAAGTCTTATTTAAAGACTTAAATAACAAAATTTTTTCTCATTTTCTCCCCTTGAAGTTCGGCAGCCCCAAGTTCTCTCTTATCAAAATTTTCTCAAAACCAATTTCTCACAAAACCCTCTTCAATCAAGTTTGAAGCTTCAAGAGTCAAGGCTCCACAAACTTTTCAAGGTAAAATCTAAACCTACCTTAAGCTCTCTAGGGTTATTTCTTGGGTTTGAAAGGGGTTAATGAAGGCTTGCTTTGTTATGGATCATGTTTAGGGAAATTGACCAAAATCAAGGGTGTTAAGGTGTTCAAGCTTACCACTTCTTCGTTGGTAAAAATCTAGCCTTCAAACTTTAATTTCATGGTGGTTTTGTTTTGTTTGATTTTCTTTTAAGTGAGGCTTGTAATTATTTAAGTTAGGCTGCTTGATTCTAAGGTATGTGATGATGAGTGAGTAGAAAATTAAGAGGTGTGCTTTGAATTGAAGTTGATTTTGAAATTAGGCATAAATTTGCAAATTTTGAATAATTTCCCTAAGAAATGAAACTTCACATATTCAAGCAAGAATATTTGTTAGGGAATGTTTTGGAACCTGATTAAAATAGTGGGTCTTTAGTATTAAAGTAGATTTTTGTAAAAATTGGCAAATGACTAAATTGAAAATATTTTCACCATCTTGGCAGATTTGAAAAAAGGTCAAAAACTCCACTTTATAGTGAGAATTTCAAAAAAGTATAAAAGTTGTAGATCTCGACAAAACTGTAAAAAATCGCAAACGGTTTGTCAAAAGTCGCATTCATTTGTGAGATATGGATTTTACAAAATTTTTTAAAATTGAAAAAAAAATTCAAAGGGCAAAAACGTTATTTTCAAAAGGATTTTAGGCATGGTATTTTGAGCAAATATGATCTTTATGAAAAATGAAAAATTATGGTTTAAAGAGATTATTTTTAGTCCCGGGGTCAAAATCGTCAAAATTTTCAAATAAGGGGTGAAATTACAAAGTTCTGTTAAACTTGGGCATTAATGCAAAATAAGAAAATCTGACAACCCGGGTTATTGTTTTAAAGCTAATAAGCAACAATTTTTGTTAAAATAGCAAAAATAGGTTTGAGAAATTTAAAAGGCCCATTGAAGGCGAAAATCATCATTTTTCCTATAAATGTCCCGAACAAGTTCGGAACGTTCAAAATAGGGAAAAATGATTATTAGTAAGATTTTCGCCCTTCGCTAGAGATGATAAGGTAGAATAAGATAGGGTAGAGAGAATCCGTGATTATCGGAGTTGTAGACAATGATGCAACCCCATCCATCAATTAATGAACATTTTATATTAACACATAAATGAAATAGTGAAAGTTTGGCTAATGGCGTTGTAATTAGCCAAACAGGACCCTAGAAACTTAGAAAAAAGGGAACTGAGGTCGTCGTGTGCAGCAGTCAAAACAAGTAAGTATCAATCCCACCTACAGTATGGAATTGTAAGTATTGAATGTGAATATACATACATATTTATGTACCTGTGTGTATATCAAAAAGAATACCTGCATGTGTACAATAAAATGTGTACCTGCATGTGTATCATTATGTGTACCTGTGTGTGCATTAATATGTGTACCTGTGAGTATTTAAGAATGTGTACCTGTGTGTACAATTCAGTTAGAAAAGTGTTTATGTCTTTGCACTTAATATGTGAATATAACCTCATGCATAGTATGATAACCAAAATAATCGGGCTGGTACATGCATCACTGGAAATTAAAAAAAAGTGGCATACCGGCTCCAAACTCAAGGGAAGCTTAAGGTTATGATGTGGTCTCGGTATCACAAAGTCCTATGTGTGCATACGGTACGAGTACTTGGACCCTAGTTAAAGACAAGACAAGATAAGGATAAAGAATGTTTATAAGATAACATAAGTGGATCATGCATATTAGTGAATGTTACATGTGGGCTATGTTGGACTTACTGGACATAAGCTCACTTTGTGTTTCATGCTGTAGGAATTTCTACAAAGAGGTCATAATGAATTCTCTGATGAGCTGGTGAAGGGATATGATTAATGTGCAGAACAAGGTATGGGAACCGCCACAGCTGCATTTCTACTGTTTTGTATTTTAAGTTATTTTGAAAACTTAACGTATAAAGCTATAGTATAGTTAAGTAAGACAAACTTCTCTTAAAAATATTTAACAAACAATATTGTAAAATAAAATTTGTTTATGTAAATGTATGTATATATATTTGTAACACGAGTGATGCTTAAGTATGTATATATAATATATTATTATCAAAAAAAATATTACCAAGTTTTTCATAAATACATAAGTAAGAAAAATGTTTTATCATAGCCCGAGAAAGACGGGTTGTGACATTTTTAGGATCATTGTAGACGTTGGATCTACAATCAAATACAAAATATGTTAATTTATGTTAAGATATTCTTTTTAATGGCTTTAGGCCCTCAAATCATCGTTATTTAAATATGTTTAGCTTTAATGAAAACTTGTTAGGTTAATTGCTAAAAGTAATTAATAAACTAGGCCAAGTAAAATGAAATAAAGCTAAAAAGATAAAAGATACCACACGCAAATTTACAGTGGTTTACTTTATAAAGAGAGCTACGTCAACTGTTCTTCATTATGTATGAATTCAAGAGGTACAGATTACAAAGATGAGAATAAGGATAAATTTTAGCAGAGTTTCTTTATGTTGTTTTTTCTATCTGTACAATTGAAGATGACGTTCCTTTATATAAAGGGTAATGACAAGTCACGACTTCCAACTGATACAAAGTGGGGATGACAGTGCTTGAAATAAATGCAATAGCGGGACACGTATCGATCTACGATAGGCTGCAAAAATCGTGCTCTCCCCACGACTTAGTTCGTGGCTGGACATGCTCATAAATGTCAGTTCATGTAGATCTATCCCATCGAATAAATACTCGAAAAACAAACTTGCAACGACATAATGTTATCCAAATAAAGCATATAATGATTTTATATTCGATTGAACCGATCGAACCATCAAAGCCTTAACTCGTTTATACGTGTGAATGGTATTTCTCACATCGAATAGCTTTGAGTCGTTCAGTTCTATTCAACTTGCTCTAATTGCAATCCTAAACCCTTATTTCGGGCCTTTAATAGACAATTTGAGCTTGACCAAATTATACCCCAATAATCATTAACATTAATTTTATTAGACTTGTTAATAAATTAAAAAACTATTTTCACTGTCTCTCTAAATACAAATTCTAATTTTATTCCATATTCAAATTAAAACTTAAATCACATCCAAACGTCAATTCAGATAACAATTTAAATCACTAATTTAAATCACATAACTCAAATCAAATCATTAATTCGAATCTATTTACCAAACATGCCCAAAAACTTGTACGACTATTTCAAAGTTAAGGTAATTAATCCAAATTCCCACCATAAGTTAAAAAGAAGATACACGTATAATATTTGCATCGTTGTTAACAATAGGTAAAATTTTTAATTATACAATCAATTAATGCGATTAACTTTATAAAAGAGAGATATTTCACGAGAAGAATAAATTTAGCTGGGAGGTGAAATAAACAGTAAATCCCATTTGTTGAGTTCAACCTGGTGGGACCTACATGTAGTTCACGTTTGCACGTGACGGTTGGGATGAGAACTAGATTTTTAGAACTATGCGAACAAAAAAAAAAAAAAGAGCAATCACCATATGTGTATTTCTTTTAATGTCTTCCTAACACAGCTTGTGTCTTTTTATCTTTGCTTATTATTTATACTATTTAATTTTTTATGAGATCATGGTTAGTCAAAAATATTAGGGATTTAGTTTAATGGTAGGTTAAAGGTCGCTTAACAAGTTGCAAGCATTTTAAGTCGCATGATAAAAAAGTTCAACTATATATATATACACATATATATATATATTACAATAGATTGGATGATTGGAGAATTTTATGGAAAGGACAAGCCTGATCAAGTAATTTCAACATAACAACAGGCAAGCCTCAACTAAACTATCTTCTTCTCTTTTTTTTGGGTAGAAAGCTAAATTATATTTTAATCGAGTCATTGGATGATTGTTCTTTTCATGAAATTAATATTTAACGATAATTTTGGGTTTTTTTAAATGTGGTTTTTGTATGTGTCCAATATGAAAATTATTAAACATTTACTCTGTAATATCATGTGCGCAGTGCATTGTAATGGTTGCCTTAATTGTAATAATCATGCTAAGAAGATAAACAATAATAAATAAATATTGAAATAGACAACCAAAAAGGTCTACAAGGGTCCCCTAAAAAAAAAAAAAAGGTCTACAAAGAAACTTTATTTGAAATGCTAGTGTCGTTATGATGGTAGGTTCTCCAATGAAAGAAGATTCGATTTTTTTGTTCTATTTCCCCATATTAACCTGATTTTTTTTTAGGAAAAGATAATATTGTAATTATTTCCTTTCTTATTTAATTTTCGCCTTATCCATTTCGAATTTATTAGTTATTGTTAAAATTTCCATTCATCGAATCTTGTACTTGTTCTTTTTCGAAATTTTTAAAGAAATTTCCACAAATGTTGCAAAAATGCAATTTGGTGTTGTTTTAAATTATTAAATATTTAGATAAGAATGTAAGATATTTTTTTAACTTTAACTCAAAGATCATGGAGATTATTTTCTTAGGTTAGGATAAAAGATGATGTATATTTAGATAGAAGTATTTCATGTTCACCAAACAAATAGGAAAAAAATCCAATAAAGAGAAGACCATAGGATATTCAAGAGTCAATCTTTGTTAAATAGGTCTTTTATGATAGAAAATAAAAAAGTATCATGCTTTTCATCTTACCATAATAACTTTTATTTTGTGTCGAAGGATTTATTAGTACGTTGGCGAAGCAGGCAAATAATATTTTTATTTTTTTAGGGTTCACATTTGAAATGTCTTCTAATTACACATAATATTGTTATATTTCATACGATAAACAATCGTTTAAATCGTTGGTTTAAATTGAATAGTTTCACATAATGAAGATGCTTTGCACTCGAATGAGTTGAATTGAACTTGTTTTTACAAACGAACCATATATTATTTTCTACAAGAGATGGTGGAGGATTATCAAAGCAATTTCAGGCCGTTCTGCTCATTTTATGAGCGATTTCTGCCTTCTAATGTCGCTGTGCAAGGATTTACAGTATATCATGACTGTCTTTTTGATAGAAAGCTCACATGAAGACAAAATGATTAACCGATAATGATGGAAATATCTATGAATTATTGGTTGAAATCGTCTTTATTTATGAATTGTTGGTTTAAATTGTCTATTTAAATTAACAATATTGTTACATTACAAATTTTACGAGAGCAAATATTGTGACAGATCAATTTGAATTGAAATTTTTTTGAGCAAACTAGTGAACCAAACCCGCTTTACTTTATTCTAAATTTTACTATTTAAATACTAAAAGTAGGTGTGTTATTTTTAAGTTTTAACTGGACCAAATTAATTCTTAACTTGGAAGCTTGCATATGCAACTGAGAAGATTAGAAAATCGAATGCTTATTTGTCACTTGCTAATATTCTCAGGCACAAATACCGCAAATAACTTCTCAATAACACCTTTTACTAACATTGTTAGCATTTGAAATGAACAAAAACATTGCTATATTTTTGACATATTACTGATGAACTTTTATTATTATTATTATTTAAATATGAATTTCAATAAGTTAACAAAAATAACAGCGTGCTTTTTGTCGTGAATTGGAATTTTTCAATGACAATAATGTTATCTTTAAAAAATTTGAAAGCTATATGATATTTTGGGCTCGATATAACTTTTTTTTTCTACAATTGTAGTTCTTTAGTTATTATATTATAACAATGTGATTATCTGTGCTAAAATTTATGAATCATTAGTCAATTTATGTGAAAAAAAAAATTGTGAAAAAAAGAGTAACAAATGGTCTTTTGTTATAAAACAAATGCAAAGAATCAAATTGAAAAGCATAAAATAGAGAAACACAAGAGAAATAGACAGAAACAATTTTTGTTATTCATCATCACATCTCATATACAAATATAAGCTCTCAAATGCCATATATATAGGCCAAAGATCATAAAGTAAGATAGACCAAACGGCAAGAGTTACAACAATAAAATAATATAAATAGAGTGTTAATTAAGAGGTTATGAAGGTTATAAAATACCAATACTAATGGTCATTAAGGTGAAAATAATGCAATTCATGAGTGCGTTAAGAATATGAACATCCACACCATTAAACTAATTTATTCATAACATTTTCCCTTAAATGTTCACCACTAAAGAATGTATGCCTTGTTAAAAACCTTACAAAAAAGAACCCTGTGGGAAAAAATCCTAGTGAAGGAAAAAAGAGTACATTATGATCTTAAGATTTAGCTTAAAACTGTCTCGTTAAAAACCTTGCTAGGAAAACCCAATGGGACAAAACCTATGCAAAGGAAAAAAGAGTACAATAGCCAATAACCTCCCCCTCATGTCAACATGTATTCTTCAACAAAATCATATGCAAAGATCTTTAAGACGACACATTTTAATTTTATGCAGTAATTTCTCAAATGTAGTTGTAGGAAGTATCTTGATATAAAATTTTCAAGTTGTCACTTGAACAAATTCGATAAATGTCGTCTTTTAGGAGATTGTGCATGAAAAATAACTGTTAGGAAACTTGTTTTATTATGTCTTTTTAACTTGGGTGATAAACGTTATATTCTCCCCGTATAAAGCCGTCGGACTTTCTTTGCTAAACAAAATGTCATATGTTGCTTGGATATATTAAATTGTAAATCTCAACAATATAATGAACATAAGATGACAATCTCATAAATTGCCAACATTTCAACATGATTAAAAAATGCAACAACAATAGTTTGTCTTATAGATTGCCAAGATATAGTAGTACTATCATATGCAAACAAGTAGCATGTATGTAATCATGCTTTTATATGGATTGAAAAATATTCAACATCCAATCAATTTTAATATCCATATCAAATGTTTTACACTGAAAATGAAATACTTGTTTAACATATTTTCAATGTCTTTGAGAAGTATATCTTGCTAGTACAATAGCAAAGATTGACATGTGAGGTCATATGTCATTAGCAAATACATTACTGTACTAATAGTATTATTTGGACCAATATTTTTTTTTAATATCACATGATGATAATTTTCACTTTAAGAGATCAAAAACATCATTGTTCGAATGATCAAACAACCATTGGAGAACACATTGTGGTGTTAGAAGGTGAACATCAATGATAATAATAAGTCAATTTAATTTATAAGACTCTGTGTTAGATGTTTAACACTTTAGAATGTTCCTCATTAAAACCTCGTCGGGAAAACCCAGTGGGAAAAAACCTTGACCAAGGGATAAAGAGTACAGTGCGTATTTGTGTCTCCCTATACTGCTATCATAGTTCTATTAATAACAATTGATTTGATAGAAAATAATTAAGTTGATGCATACTATTGTAAACAAATTCAAGATATTTGCAATTAACTACCTGAACTTGTTACCTTTAGTACTTTTACTAATATTTCAACGATCGCTCTTTAAGAGCCCATTTATCATAAAGAATTTCATAAAAGTATTAGCTATCTTTATAGGTATACATGAATGAACCTTTACCCATATTTATTTTCTAATTGGTAGAACAATGGTGCAACAATTATTTTCACGTAAAATCATCTCCAAGTGAGTATAAAAGATTGTGCACCTTATAGCCAAATACTTATCATTCTACTTAATCATTTAAATAATATTTCATACTGTAATATACTAAATTTAAATACTAAGATGCTATACAAAACACTATATAAAAATTCAAGATTTGGAATTATTTTGGTATATCCGTAAAATATATAATCATCAAATAAATGACAAAAATACACAATACCCCTAAAAGTTCATTAGAACAATTTTCTTATATGTAAGAGAAATTATGGATAAGCATTCTTTTAAGCAAATCTCAATATTCAAGTCTGAATAAACTTTCTTCTATGAGATTTGTCTTCTTAAATTTATTTATGATCTCCTCAAGAATTTTTACAAATAACAGCAAGTCTAATATGTTTGAGCTCATTACAAAGCAATGGAGATATAAATTTGCTAGCATTTCCATTCTTTATATCATAAAAACATAGTGGTACCATTCATATCTGGATTACATTCAATTACACAAAGATCTTTGTGACATTAATAATTAAGCGTGCAATTTTAACTTATATTGTTCAGACCTTTGAAGCCCCTTTTGGACTTTTTATAAATATCAATAGATTGTTGCAATATGCTTTTCAGACGCACATGAACTTATTGTATATATTTTGCTAGGCTATTAAAATATAATTGCTTATCCATCATTGGGTCGGAAATTTCGGACACGCATGATGACACGATACGAAAATGACACAAGATAAATAGGTTTGGACCGCACGTTTATTAATTGTGTCATAAATGGGTTGACATAAATAACACAAAAATAAACGGACTGGATTCATGCTAACATGCTAAACACGCCTTAACACATTTAATTAAACGGGCCGTAAACGTGTTGACACAGCACGACACGACCCGTCCATTTATAACACATTTAAACTTAAAAATAAAAATATTTGAAATATTTATAGTAGGTTAGTATTAATTAGATATTGTGTTTTTGTTAATTTTCTTTATTGGCTTTTTAAAAAAATAATTTTTTTAATTTTTTTTAATTTTTAGTTAATTGGGTCATAAACGTGTCATATGCGTTTTGTTATCGTGTCAACCCGTCACAGCACGTTTAATAATCGTGTTAATCTTGTCGTGCCGTGTTACGCATGTCATAGACGTGTCGTGTTCATATTTGCATTTCTGGCACGTTTATTAATCATACCGTGTTCGTGTTTGGGCTAAACGTGTCGTGCTGTAAACGTGTCGACACGAACATGGCACGAACACAATTATTGGCACCTCTATCCATCATATATGAGCATCGTTACTCATATATATATTTTTTATAAATTTTCTACAAAATCTTATTGTTATAACTCATAACTTATTTTATAACCTCATACTTTTTCATAGGCATTATTTCATATGAATATTCACTTCCACCCTACTGGCTTTAATATTTGAAATATTTTGAACTATTGGTCCCCCATATTTTGCAGTAGCATATATACTCGCCTGGACTTTGCATCTTTTACTTATAGGCTATTTTTTCACGTCGATCACTTTCGACTGATTTTAAATATATATTTTTTTGAGATCCTCACTTTTAATATAATAATAATTCATGCTTTTTGTAATTGTCGACGAAAACTTTTATTGCAATTTAAATTTATTTTTATATTAACATGACTTGTCGAGATCTTCCTCTTTTCCTTACTATTTCTAAATATTAAGTATACCCTTTAAACTACTTCAGGAGTTCAATGATTTCAAGAAGTTTGATATTTAACAAATATATCAAATTATCCTGTCAATAACCTTTTCTAAATATATCCTCTTTAAGAATATGGTCTCTTTGTAATACCAACTTATTTATAAGTTTATTTCTCTTCCAACAAGTTTGGTACTTTAGACTAGACAAGTCTGCAGTGCTTTAAGTATTTCTTAAACTCATAAGATAACAAATTATTATTTAGAGACCTCAATCTAAGCAATTGAATTAGTAGCTGGAGAAGTGATTCAGTCACTTTATTTATTATATTAATTAACAATTTTATACTACATTGTAATGCTCAATCAGTCAATAATATCCAACTTTAAATTTTCTCCCCCTGATGGTGGGAATATTTTTCAAATGATATTACTTGTAGGGATTTTGTAATACATATGTTCATACCCAACATGCCTTGTGGGTTAGCGAACTTCTAGTTCGTCGTAAGAATTTTTCATAGTTGTGTTATTACAACTTGGAAGAGAAAGTAGAAATAAGTTTCCAATATATCTATATAAGTAATAACAATACGTCCATGTATGTCTCTCTGTGCATAAAATCAAACATAATGTAGAGACAACTTATATCCTTTATAGCTACTATGATTATTTTTTTTATTAATATAATGATAATACTATGGGAATTTATATCGTCAATAACAAACATTTAATTTGTGTACCTAACAAATTAAATATCATAACCAATTTCTTATTAATCACTAGGCTATATAATAATAAAACACTATTATTACTTTAATATATTGCATGTATGTGATCTTTCTACAAATTTTGTCTCACAAGCCTTTTAAGTTTCTTTTCTTATCACATTTCCACTTTCGATGATTATATGCTACTTTTTTAAACTTATAGGATGCTTTGCATTATAATATCATATTGCACTCGATTAAATAAACTCAAATCAAATAAAGAGGAGACAATCAATAGCTCAACTTTTTCTCTAGCTTTTTCTCCATTTAGGCTTTATAAGATCACATTTATATTTTGAATACTCTATAGGTATATCCTTTATGGAGGCATCACTATAGCCTTTTCATATGTCATAATAATATTCTTATAACAAATGGATAAAAATTTCTCCCTTGATTTAGGCTTGGTATTGACATTTAGACGTACAACAAGTACGTACCAAAGCCTTTCTATATCACATGCCAAGTGACCAAATTTGATTATTCATTGGAGCAATATTAAAAACTTTTTAATTTCTCTTATCAATACATTTTTTTTTTACTTTTCAATCGTAGCTAATGGCTTTCTTTGACGACTGGGATGTTGAGAAATTTCAAAAATCTAATAGCCATTGGATTTGCATTCACTTGAAATATGCAATAATAATTAGACAAAAAATATGGCCATCTTATATTATGTTATCGATACTAAAAGCCCATCTCTAATATACATCACCTTTTTAGTATCTCATCATAATTGTACCAATAATTGCAATAATATATATTTATTTCATGGAACATGTGGAGCCAATTAGCTAAAATTAATGGCTCTTTAATTATGGGCTCAAAAATTAAGTGCTAATACAATTTATATTTATATTAATGTAAATTTCAAATATTAGCTAGAGAGTATTTTTAGCTTCTTGCAAGTAACAAAAACAAATAAAAACATAAAAACATATTATAAACGAGTACAAATTGGACAAATATTATGCTAATATAACAAAAGAAATCTTGAACCAAACAACACCATTTGATATTAAGATGATAGCGTAAAGGTTTTGGTACTAAAAAAATTTTAATAATAACAGCATAGTATGTTTATTTATACAATTATAACATTCAAAATACACTTGTACAATCATAATAGTTGAATTGTCATTTATGATTATAAAGTATCATCAATTTCTTGACTTTAAAATAACCAAACAAAAACAATGATGATTATATTTTCATGATCATCGAATCAAAATAAATAATGATAAAGAAATTTTACACACTAATATAGTTTGCAAAAATATGAAAATAATAATATAGTAGGAAAAGATTTTCATAAACAATACAAGATGTGCTCTCAAACGTAAGAAAAAATATATATTGTTCACGACTCAAAGTGAATGCATAAAGAGCATAGCTAAACAAGAGTTGTGCAGATATAATATGAAAGCATGTTTTAAAATCTTTACAAGTTTCTTCTAAGACAATATATCCAAATATAAATATATATAATTACATTATACCATCGAGAGAGTGATAATTACCAACATTCAAGACCTTTTATTTGCAACACATATTTAAACTTGAAATCGTAGGATCCGATTAAGCATTTTTATCTTCAAATAATAGTATATAGAGTTGTATTAGATAATAGACAGAATAATCATATGAAGTATGAATTACTTGTTCATCCTCAAGATATAGTTGGGATATCATGAAGAATACTCAGCACACGTCGAAGATAAGATACTAACATCTGAGATGATCTTCAAATTTTATAGAATTTCAAATGCCCCTACAATAAAAATAGCTAAAGACTCGTGCTGATAACGTGTTATAAAACAAATGCAAAGAACCAAATTGCAAAGCATAAAATAGAGAGACACAAGAGAAATAGGTAGAAACAATTTTTGTTATTCATCATCACATCTCATGTACAAATATAGGCTCTCAAAGGCCATATACATCATAAAGTAGGAGAGACCAAACGGCAAGAGTTACAATAATAAAATAATATAAATAAAGTGTTAATTAGGAGGTTATAAAGGTTATAAAATACCAACACTAATAGTCATTAAGGTGAAAATAATACAATTTATGAGCACGTTAGGAATATGAATATCCACACCACTAAACTAATTTATTTATAACATCTTTGTTTTATTTTTTATTTTTAGAGAAAATGTCACCGCGCATATGGGGCCCTTTCATACGACGTCGTTTTGATTGCGGCCAAGCGTGCCTTGTACTCGCACACAACAGAAAGAAAGAAATCAACCGTCCCGACCGGCTAATTCACTCCTCTCTAAAACTCCCGGCCCGGTTCGCCCCCGCCAGAGACTTCGATCCAGTTCTGAACTTCTCAGAAAGCGATTCGCAGAATAAACCAAGAAGAAATAGCAGAACAGCAACAATGGAAGTCGACGACGTTCCTCTGGACGATAAAGCGAAGAGAATGAGGGATCTGCTCTCGAGCTTCTACGTTCCAGATCCTTCGGTGTCGTCGTCCCCAGCCGCACGTGCCTCTCTTGATGCCATCAACACATCTTCTTTCGATCCCGATCAGTACATGAACCTCCTGGTACGTCATCCGCATTTCCGTCGCTAATTTCGCGGATATTCGCAAAATCAGCTGTGTTGATAAATATAGATTGATTTTGTTTTCTGAACAGTTCGATTAGCTTCTAGCTATGGTTAGAGGTAAATCGAGTAGGATGCGAGCGAAAATGGGGTGGATTGTGCATCGATGCCTGATTTGCTCATTTAGAGTACAGATTATAAGAAAATTGAACTATAATTTGGACATCATTCCGAATGCGTGAATTTATTTTGTGTTTTTCTCTCAAATTCTTAGTTTTCGCTTCAGAAGCAGGAAATTAGTGGTCGTCTTTACAGTGTTGGTGCAGAATTAGTGGTGATTCTGCTGTGAGTTATGTCAGTGGCAGGAATTTGAGAGGTCGTAATGTGTTTTCAGCATTGCCTTTTGATTTTTATACTCATGATTTAGATCAGTTTCGTGCTAGGGTTAAGCTGACTGGAGAAAATTTATTATCTGAAAATTGTGGATTGTGAAGTGGCGTTTGATTTTCATTTTGAATAGAGATTATAAGGAATCGAGCTGTATAGCTAGGGCATCAATCGGAATGTGTGAAGAGAATTGGGGCTTTCTTTCTTGAATTTTGTTTGTTGCTCCAAGTATTGGTAGTTGTCTTTACAGTGTGGGCGAATAAGTTGTAATGGATGAACTGTGAGTTATGGTACAACAAATTGAGTAGTTATAATTCGTTTGAAAGGTAGGGAAGATACTTAAGAATGTTCAATGTTCTCAATTTCTTAGGTTCAAAAGTCTAACTTGGAAGGCCTTCTTCAAAGGCATGTTGAAATGGCAGCAGAGATAAAGAATCTCGACACTGACTTGCAAATGTTAGTGTATGAAAACTATAACAAGTTTATCAGCGCTACAGATACAATTAAAAGGTAAAATTTTTCGCTTCTTGTATTCATCCTTTGGATTTTGGATGCTGTGGTTGATTTTGCTGAAACAAAAGTTGATGGAATTACTAGTCTTGGACATCCTACATCATGACGTTTCTTAAAATTATACTTTTGGTCTTCCCAACAGGATGAAAAGTAATATCGTGGGCATGGAAACAAATATGGAACAACTTCTTGATAAGGCATGTGGTGTGATATTTTATCGTTTATTTTGGTAGCGATCTTAGGGCAAGATATTAAGGTAGTGAAAAGCCTAATGTGAAAAAAAAAACTTTTACTGTGCCAAATCATTTTAGATAATGTCCGTGCAATCTAGAAGTGACCGCGTTAATACTTCTTTGTTCGAAAAGAGAGAGCATGTAGAAAAACTTCATCGCACACGAAACCTTCTCCGTAAAGTCCAGGTACTTAAATTTTGAGTTTTGAGTATGCTATTACCATTTTGATCATCAGGAGGTTAGATGTAGTTAAAACTTGGAATTTCCTTATGCAACTATTTTATGTTGTGCCTTCAAATTTTTAGTATTTTTAAGAAAGATTTATGTTTTGCTTTTTTTATTGATTTTAGAGAACGTGGTTGTTTCACGTAAAGCAATATATTTTGTGAAATAGACCATTGATGGGATTCTATACAGTGCTAAATATTTCAGACCCCGTTATTTCTTCCTCTGAACTTGAGATCTAATTTTAGACCTCTTTATGCTATTTTATGTTTGGGCGTGTATGAATTAAAAGTGACTTGTTTGTTGTGCTAAGAGCAGTTCATATATGATCTACCGGCTAGACTGGGAAAGTGTATCAAATCAGAGGCTTATGCTGACGCTGTCAGATTCTATACTGGAGCAATGCCAATTTTCAAGGTTTACTTGTGGTTCCCAAATTTACTATTAGCGTCGGTTAAATCATTTTGTATGACATTTTTGGGTGTTTTTCTTACATGTTTGTTTTTATTTGTCTACCTCCTGAAATGAAATCTCTGTCATAATTGCTTTATCAGGCATATGGAGACTCGTCTTTCCAGGATTGTAAGCAGGCATCTGAGGAAGCAATAGCCATAATTACAAAGAACCTGCAGGTAAAGTTTCTTCTATTTTGTACCGGTTGGCAGATGCCTCCCTGAATTTGGGGTTCAATATCACATGGGATGATCTGATCATCCCATAGGGTATTTTAGATTCCAGTTTTGAAGAGTGGTATCATGCCAGGGTAACTTACTGAGTACAATCTTGTTTTGTTTGTTTTTTATTTATTTTTAATATTTCTAATTGCCTTGCCAATCTAAAATTGTGCCATACGATATTTCAATTTTCTTTTTCAGGGGAAGCTATTCTCTGATTCTGAGTCCATACAAGCGAGAGCTGAGGCAGCAGTGCTTCTTAAGCAACTAAATTTCCCGGTTTGTAATAAACTTTTGTTTTTCTCAAATAACTATTCTCCAGTGTAAACTATTCTTATTAAGGTTTCATTTTGAAGCTGGCCCAGGCTTATGGTAAAGAGTAATAGCAGGAACTTAGTAGGAGAAAACAAAAATCTATTCTCATGCAGTGCTATTCAGATTCTTATCACTCCACTTTTTGTATTATTTTAAGCTTATACTTGGATTTTTTTTTTCCCATGGCTGAATACTCTTGAAGTCAGAAATTGGGAAAAAATTGTGATATCAACTAAGTATCTTCTCTAATACGACTGGTGCACTTGACGACAGAACATCCACGTTTTGGCAGGTGGACAGCCTACGGGCAAAGCTACTTGAAAAGCTAGAACAATCCCTTGTGGACCTTCAACTTGATGTGGAAGACATATCTTCTGCTTCAGTCGATTCCAGTGATCCTTCTGAACAAAAAAATGCGTCCAAGTCAGTTCCATCGACCACACATGAAGTGAGTAATAACAGATTGCATAATTTTGGTTGTCATCTTCGGCTGTTTTAGCGTGAAGAAATGGGTGCAATCACAGAAATAAAGCTACTCGTGTTGGCATGCAGTAGGCTAATACTGATTTCTTTACTAATGCAACACTATGTAGGTTCAGATTCAGTGTTGATCACTGAACATGTCACATATGTTATCTTTGTATATACAGCATCTAGTTTAAAATTTCATATTCTTTATGGTAATTCTCCGATTGAAAGTATCTCTAGATGTTGGTCATTCAAGTTCTCTAGAGAGTCTTCCTGTTTGCTATTAGAAACAATCCTGATAGAGAGGTTGGGTTTTTGGATGATCTATGTTTCGTTTTGAGCTTGGTTCATGTTGAGTCTTTTTTGTGGTTACTCATTTATCCCATCAGTAGTCATCTAGAGTTGTGACTAATTATTGGACTACTCCTTGATCAGGCTTCTGTTCGTGAGTTTGCAGAGGCTATCCGTGCTTATCGAGTAATATTTCCTGATTCAGATGAGCAACTTACGAAACTTGCACGAGACTTGGTTTCCAAGTAAGGGATCATCCTATCCCACTGCCTTTATTTTCTAACCAGTTTGTTTTTATTGGTTTAGATAATTAGAAGCACTAAAGCATTTTCCTGATACAATGTAATTGGTGTTTGTTAATTTAGGCATTTTGAAACCACTGAGCAGTATGTGAAGAATCGGATTTCGTCAGCAGATCTATTGCGAGTTCTTCGTAAGTAGCATGAATAGTTGAACATGAGACTTCTCCCTGTCTCTCTCTTTGCCTTTTTTTTTTTTTTTTTTTTTTAAATCTCGAGATTTTAAAGTATTTCTCTAAATTGCTAACTAATTACTTACGGTAGATAATTCTGATAATATTTTGTGTTACGTTTTCTTGATATTTCTTGGCCAAAAAAAAAAGAAAGGTTTTTTTGGCGCATCTATTACCAGAAAGTTTCTTTTTCATTGGTTGCCTGGCATTTTGGAACCTGAAAAGTGATAATTCTCTAAATGCTTAAAACAAACACCACATGCAGGAATTATATGGACAGATGTAGTACTGATTGATGATGTGGTTCATGAGGCTGTTATCCGAGATCATTGTCTGGAGGTTTTGTCCCAAGTTTCTTTTTTCTTGCTATTGTTATTATTCAATGTTTATGCTGAATTTTAACTAAATCTCGTCAGACTTTTCTTTTCTTCTCTTTTCTTTTTTTCTTGCTGAAAAACGCCCTCATCAGGCAGATACTTAAATTGCAAAAATCAATTGTCATATTTAAAGAGAGGTTGAAAGCTTCCAGACTAACCATATTGCTTATATATTTGCAGACTGCTCGGGTGGTTGTTAAACAGTATGTTACAAATACATTTTCTCATCTTCTACATGATATCTCAGGTGATGATATGTATGATTTTAGTGGTTCTTTTGTAGCGTTTAATTAATTTATTTAGCCCCACCGAAAGACAGTTTCTGCTAGATCCTTAATAATTATCATTTCTTAAGAACTTTTACCCTTGCCGGTTCTGGTCTTCTTGTGTGCTGCTTCTTAGTGAAAAGCCAAGCTCGTTATAGGTTTCATAGTATGTCAAAGAACTTTTTCAATACCTGTTTATCACTAAAGAGTCCAGAAAGTCTAATATTTTCTATTTATTTTTTGAATGGAAGATGCTCTCACCAAAGCCCATATTGAACAAATGGACAGAGTGGACAAGGATCTATTGCAAGTAGCTTTGGAAGCCAGTAAAAAGAGAGTTCTTCAAGGCAGTGTGGATGTCTTGCTGGTAATATGTGGAATACCATATATTCAATTGGATTATATTTTTTTTGATAAAAATAGAAACCTTTATTGATAATACACATATCAATTCAAGGTATAAGCGGATGAGATATCCTCAAATGAGGCAAGCAACAACAACCCAAAAACTGTACATCAAAGACTAACATCAATCACAAAGCATGAAACATAATCAATTGATACTAACAACTCAGTATATCCCTCCAATTTGGTAAAATTGATGATTAAGAATATGCTTGAATTCTTTATCCGTTGACGCTCAAAGAGATGCTAAGAATTGAGCCTTATTAAATAGTTTTGCCGTGTCCGTTTCTTCTTCCTTGAAGATTTTTTGGTTTCTTTTTATCCAAACCACCCCCAAAATTGCCAAAACTGCAGCTTTCCACATAATCTTCGCTTTCTTTCCATGCAAAAGCCAATAAGAGAAGTGGAATGCTTTAGGGTCTAAGCAACTCAGCCGTCAGATTGCATATCACTTTCATGGTCCTCGTGATTTTTTTTTTTGGGAAAATTTTTCAAATAAATTTCTGTGCTTGAAACCTTTTGCTTTGGTATATTAGGTAAATGCATGCATGATGCTTCTATGTATTTTAGATTTTCTATCGTTCTTGTTTTTATTTATTATTTATTTTTGCATTCCAGGACTTCCGCCAACTTCTAGACAACAGTTTAGAGCTACTGGCTGTACTCAAAGACTTGATCATTGATTGGGTTCAGGAAGGATTTCAACACTTCTTTAGGGAACTTGACGGTCACTTCCTCTTGCTTTCAGGGAGAAACAATACGTCCAGTCATGACCAAGTTTTGGCTGGCCTTGTTCTAGTGTTGGCCCAACTCTCTCTTTTCATTGAACAAACGGCTATTCCAAGAATCACTGAGGCAAGGAGTTATAGCCATCTGTTTTGTATTCTGTTCCTTTATGAAGTATTAGTTATTTAGTTTGTTTTTCACCAATTCCCTGGAGCTTGTGTTGAAGTTTTATTTTCAAACTGTCAGGAAATAGCTGCTTCCTTTTCTGGTGGCGGTATAAGAAGCTCTGAATATGGACCTGCTTTTGTTCCTGGAGAAATTTGTCGAATTTTTCACTCAGCTGGTGAAAAGTTCCTGCATCTTGTACGAGTTATATAATCCAGTGCATTCAAAAGTCATTTGGTATTACCCGTATTATGTAGTTTTATACCCCATGGTCTTGCGAATTACCGGGGACTCTTTTTTTGAATGGTGATTGAAGGCAATATGTTATCCTGGATGTACAGAATGAAAAAATAGGTTTATTTCTCTTGTTATTGATTTGAAATTTTCCTTAGAAGTATATTGGTTTTCATTTCTCAATAGGTAGACCTTTCATTTAGATTGGTTTTGAAATGTTGTTCCTTTAGATATTTATATATTTCATTTTTCAGCATTCTGAATGTGTTTTTAACTTCTTGGAGATTCTGAATTCAATGAAAATTTGATTTTATGCACTTATTTTTTCAGTACATAAATATGAGAACTCAGAGGGTATCAGTTCTCCTAAAGAAGAGGTTTACAGTACTGAATTGGGTGAAGGTAAATTTTCTCTTTTGAAATTATTTTATGTATATGAATTAACACAAAACACCCACACCCACACCCACACCCACACCCAACACACATGCAGAGTAGTCAGCACGAAATAATTTGATTTATCCACATCAAACTTTGCCCTTTTAACAGCACAAGGAGCCTAGAGAAGTTCATATGTTTGTTGATTTATTTCTTCACGAGGTAAGTAGATCCATGCTCTCCCTTCTTTTGAAAAGCTCAAGATGTGTCGAATTAGGTTGCTTGCCTGATTGTTGATTTCAGTGTCTATGCAAGTTGTAGCATGTATTTATGAAACTTGTCTGTGACTTTATCGTCTGTGCTAGTTGGAAGCTATAGAAAATGAAGTAAAGCAGATTTTGCCACAAGGAGTTCGTAGGCATCGTCGTACTGACAGCAATGGAAGCACTACCTCATCCCGGAGCAATCCGTTGCGAGAGGAAAAATTAAATCATTCAAATACACAAAGGGCCAGGAGCCAGCTTCTTGAGACCCATCTAGCAAAATTATTTAAGCAAAAAGTTGAAATTTTTACGAAAGTTGAATTTAATCAGGTAACTTTGTTTTCCCCATGCTTCTACAATTGGCAGTTTGGTAAACTAGTCCAGGAAGTAGGAACTACAAGAATGAGTTTGCTTGCAAATTGCAGGAGTCAGTTGTAACAATGGTAGTGAAGCTCTGCCTCAAGAGCCTGCAAGAATTTGTCCGTCTGCAAACCTTCAATCGAAGTGGATTCCAGCAAATACAATTAGATATTCAGTTCCTAAGGACTCCTTTAAGGGAAACTGTTGAAGATGAAGCAGCCATTGACTTTTTGCTTGATGAGGTAATAAGAAAGTCTTTTGCAAGATGAGGCTGTACGAAAATCGTTCTCCTCAGCAAAAACAGAACATTACTTTTTCACATGGACTTTATATTGTTGCTTTTCAGCATATTTTTTCTCCTTTTCTTTTCGGTGAATGGTTGACGTTCCTTTATCTCTCTAGATGTGTTTTCTTTTAGAACATACGAGTAGCAGTTTTGAGATTCTTACAAAACTGGCTTGTTGAACAGGTAATTGTTGCTGCTTCAGAACGTTGTCTCGACCCAATACCTTTAGAGCCCCCCATCTTGGACAAACTTATCCAGGCTAAGTTGGCAAAGACAAAGGAACCGAGCACAATCTCTCAATAACATCATGAAAGGTGAGGCAATGACGTTGATCGCTTCTTTGTTTGTTATATATTTATATTTTCTCTAACTAGTTCTAATGCCTTTCTGAATATTTGCATTTTATTCTTTGGTTTAGGTTTTGATGTCTTTGAAGAAAAGAAGTTTTTTTTGAGTTTCTGCCCAGGCTATGAGATCTGTTCCTTCAAATAGTGGTGCTGGGAGTCTCCTGCTGCAAGGAATTCCATCCAGTAAATGATATTCGGCTGCAGTATGTGCGCCAGAGGTGGTTATCTAGTTACTGAAATCGTCCGAGAGTTGATGAAATGTCTTCAATTTGAGAGATTTTCAACTATTCGTAGCTCAATTGGCCCCATAGAGTTGCAGCGTACATTATAATAAATTATCTTTCAACTCTTGCTGTCGTATGAAAATTCGTATAGATGACAGCTTACAGCTTCTCAAGATATCTCAATCAGATTTTTGGGACCACGTTTTTTTTTTAAAAAAATGATACTAATACATTGATCCACTCAATCTGAATGGGGAGAGTTTCATTCACGATCAAAATTATCTGCTTCTAAGTATAAACGATCGTTTACATACAATGCATTTTTCCCGTCGTTTAAAAGATAATGGTGCTGTCGTTCATGCGTAAAACCTACACTCGGTCTTTGCGTAGGCGTTAGAATTTAGATGCCTTTTAAACATTCAACGACATGTCATCTGTGGATCGAACTTGAAACCTAACTTGTTAGCCCTCTTCTTAACCGCTAGGTTAATCCCTGCTGTGTGACGTACCATTTGTCTAGTGTAAACAACAATTTTCTTTTTTTTTTTGAGAGGATGAGAAAATTAGACTATTATTTATTAAGATTAAAAATAAATAAATTAAAATATAACAATATTAAATAAGTAGTCTATTTAGATTAAAACGAAATTTATTTTGGTATAAAATAACGTAGAGAAAAACACAAAACAACATTGAGATAACGAAAAATCAAAACAAAAGAAATAGAAGAAGAAAAAAAAAGAAAAAAAGATGATGTGGGTGCGTTTGATTCGTAGTTTGAATCACGGTTTGAATCATTTTGTTATAGTTTTTTCTCACAAAAATTTAAATATTCATTCAAGTTTTTTATTCAAATCTATGAACCAAACAGACTCATAAAATTGAAAATTTAAGTGTTTAAAAATAACACATAATTCTAAAAATGTTATATACTTCAATATTTTTGTAAGTGCTTAAATATTTTTATAAGTGTACTATTTGCTTACATTAAGAATTGAATTTGTGTTATTTAATGCAATTTCTTTTTTTTAGAGGGAGAAAAAACAAAATAGCATATTTAGGCTAAATCTTAGTAAATAATGTCATATAATTTCAAAATGTGTACTAAATAGTACATAATGAGAAATTGAGAACAAAAACCCCAAAATACCCTCTCTTTTTTATCCTCTATATCTCTCACCCTCCTCTCTCATAGTCACCACCACTAGTTGAGAAATACAATATTTACCGTGTAAATACAAAAATACACTGACGATTTTGTCGGACTGTCGGCGACCGTGTAAATACAATTTTTACCAAAAGACATCATATTTACCATGTAATACAAAAATTTGCCGACGACTTTGTCGGACCATTGATAGCCAAGAAAATACTGTATTTTACAGTGTAAATACAAAACTTCACCGATAACTTGTAGGACCGCGACAGTTGAAAAGTACAATATTATGGAGAAATACAATATTAATTATGGAAACACAAAAATCCACTAGCGACTTCACCGAACCTCTAGTGGCTGGGAAATACAGCTTTGCACTTGAAGTACGGTATTACCATGTATATACAAAAATTAAAAAGCAACTTCACTAGACTACCAACGGCTGAGAAATATAAAATTTATTGGGAAATAACCTATTACCATGTAATAAAATAATTAACTGACGACTTCACTAGAGCACCAGTGATTAAAAAATGCAATATTTCACTTGAAATAGAGTATTAACTTATAAATACAAAAATTACTAGTGACTTCGTTCGACAAAAAAATTACTATATTTTACTTAAAATACTGTATTATCGTGTAATTATAAAAATTTACCAACGATTTTATCAAACCATCTACTACCAAAAAATATGATATTTAATATAAAAATACAGTATTTACTATATAAATAGAAAAAATCACCAACAACTTTGTAAAATCATTGATGTCTATAAAATACAATAATTTCATTGAAAAATATTGTATGACCCCATAAATACAAAAAGTCACTGCTGACTTCAATGGACTGCTTATTCGGTATTTCTATAATTGACGGGTGATGTTGCCAGATATCATCCACGCCGGTGATGCCGCCGGCTAGGGTTAAATACCACCAAAAACCAAAGAAAGTTTAAAAAAAAAAAGAAATAAAACAAAATCACAACACATTTTAGCAAAAAATGGGATCAAAATGACAGAATCTGATCACACCATCATCCATTCTCAAAAAATCCGAGCAAAATGAAAAAAAAAAAAAAATTATTCCAGTAAAAAAAATGCAAAACTTTGACGGAGAGCTGACTGAATCCATTCCACAATTCTGACTTCGCATACCGTCGAGATTTTGGCTGATCTTCATCGCGGTTGCTCCTTCTCCGACGCGACTAGCACATTGACAAATCTTGCAGTGACGAGGGATGGCGACGCGATGGAATCAAGGTCGCAATTCCAGAATTTTAGCGCGTCAATCACCATCGGAATCGAGGTCGCCGTCTCCGTCTTCGTCACGATCTCGATGCACGGTGGTAACCATGAGACGAGTGACGATGACGCGAAGGAATTGAGGTCACGATTCCAAATCGCGTCCATCGTCGTCATAATCGAGGTCGTTGTCTCCGTCTTCGTCTCGATCTTGATGCACAGTGGAGATCGTGCCAGATCTGTTGACGCCGGAGCTAGAGGTGCGACACCATTGAAGGAAGAGGGATAGGAGAGATCGGAGACAGAGAGTGAAGAGAGAGAGGGAGGAGATAACAACGAGACATAGAAAATGAAAAAAAGGAAAAAGAAATCATATTTGTTTTATGACTGAGGGTATTTGGTTTTTTTTTGCTTGTAGAATAGTGATTAATTCAAAATCTACAATTTTCTGCACTTTTTTAAAAACATTGGATATTATTTATCATTTTACCAGTGAAAAATACTATTTGGTACTTTTTTATTTTATTTTATTTTATTTATTTATATATTTTTACTGTCGTTCCTGTTTCAGTTTTCGTCATCGTCCGAAGAGATATGTTTCCATTGTAAAAGTTTACGGCCTTTATGCCCGGAGAGTGTCGGTCAGAATGATGCCCCCATTAATCTGAATACGTCATATCGTTTTTTCTTTAGAATTTGCCGTCCCATAAACGGCATGCTGTCATAAACGGCAATTTAATGTTGCTTAAGAGAAAATTATAAAACCAGCCCTCCCTTTCCTTCGCTTTTTAAAGTATTTGGATGTCGTTAAATTGCCAAGAGAGGGTTTAGAATTAAAGTTAGAATTTGAAGTTAAAATTTAAATATTATAACATATAAAAAGTTTATATTATAATAAATTTTTATTTTTTTGGTAGCATCTGAAAGTTTTACGTTGTAACAAACTATAACTTTAAGTTTCAACTAATTTATCAAACTTAGCCTAAAGCAATATGTGGTTTTCGATAAACATATTTAAGAGGAAAAGACATAAAGTATAAACTTATAAATCTACATTAATGTTATTTATTTATTTGATAATTATTAATCTTTTTGGAGAATTTTCTTAATGTCATATCTTGACACTTACTTTTTAAAAAATACTATACATGTTTAAGTATGACAAAATCTAAACATATGATATAAGTAGTAGTATGCATTAAACTTTTTTACACTTTTTTTTCTTTTCTTTTTCTCTCACTAAAACTTAGTCTTGGCAATATATATATATATATATATATATATCAATACTTTTTAAAAAGTTTTAATTATACCTTTGAATTTTATCTTTTAAATTTTTAGGAAGTTTAGAAACTTTGGTTTAAACCGTTGATTTGAACCAAAACATTACAACAATTTAAATTTTGTACGTAAAACACCAATATAACCTTAGTTTGAATCAAAAGTTTTAATTTAAATTAAGGCTCTCAAACAATATATTATATTTCAATTTTAAAATACGAAATAAACAACTGTTTAATTATAATATTATATGAATTTATAATTTTGTAAATTGTAAATGTCAAAAATTGAATTAAACTTTATTAAAACAATAATTAATAATGTATTTTAGTTATAAATGTTGGTTTAATTTATGCCCCATTGAAAAAATTTTCTTGCTCCACCATTAGTAATGTGGTGCGACTTTTTAAGTATGACATAACACGTGATTTTCTCAGTGTTTTTGCGGTAACTGCGAGAGTAAAGGAACAATAAATGTCCCAAAAACTTTCCTCTTTTTTTTTTTTTTTTGGAATTAATGACATTGCCTTCCGAAACTCCGGTGTTGGCATCCTAAAAATAGCATTGAAGAAGGTTCAATTTTTTGGCCACAATTAAGTACGGGGAAAAAAAAGGATTTTCTTTGAAAAATATTTTTAAATATGAGTTTCCCATCAACAGTGGCTGTAGTTTAGTGGTAAGAATTCCACGTTGTGGCCGTGGAGACCTGGGCTCGAATCCCAGCAGCCACACCTTCCCTTTTTTGGGACACAACTTCATCAACTCCCGTACTTTCCTTCCTTAAAAAGCCACGTCCGTTGGATCTTACTGAAAAAACTCTTTTACATCGTCGGACCGCCCATATGCATATTATACAATGTGACCTATCAAGATCAAAAGTTCAACCTCTCTTTCCCGCCAAAAGTTCCCCTATAAAGAGTCCATTTTGCCGCCAAAATCCAATCTCTCCATCCCTGACCGACGTTCTCCTCCATTTCCATTGCCGTTGATCCCTCTCAGTCTCTCTCTCTCTTCAGTCTTCTTGTTTCTCTGCAACTCCGTCCCCGGAAGCCAACTATGAACACGAAGGATCTCAATTTCGACGCAGACAAAGGTAAGAGAAGCAGAAAGAACTCTTCAATTTTTCCAGATCCAGAGTTTCCACTCTAACTCTGAAATGCACTGATTCGATTTTTTTGTTGTTTTTATTCGTAGCCCTCGCAAAAGAGTTCCTCTCAAACTTCGCTGACATCGATGGCGAGGCCAAGTACATGAACATCCTGGTGAGTTTTTTCCCCGTTTGGTTGCTGAGAAACCCTAGAAAAGGAAGCGAAGTTTAATATTTATAGTTTAACTAAGATTTATACTTTTTCTTAATATTTATAGTTTAACTAAGACTTATACTTTTTCTCTTTCTTGAGCTTTCTGAGTAATTGAACGAATAATGGGTTATTTACTATTTTTATTTTTCTTTTTCTTTTTTAAATTTGTTTAATTTGTCTTAATTTTCAGCAAGAAGTGGCGAACCGCAAAATTCGAGCAGTCCAGATTGATCTTGAGGACTTGATCAATGTAGGTTTTAATTTATGCCTTTCTGATTTTGGTTGGGAACCCTAATTTTCTGTTGTGACTCATTGTTGATTTGTTTGGCTTCTTTAGTACAAGGACTTGGACGAAGAATTCCTCAGAAGAGTTACAGAAAATACTCGGCGGTACATTGGAATCTTTGCAGATGCGATTGATGAGCTTATGCCAGAACCGACGGAGGCTTTTACGGATGATGATCATGACATATTGATGACTCAAAGGTCTGATGATGGACCTGAAAATATGGATGGCTCAGATCCTCATCAGAAGATGCCTCCAGAAATCAAGCGCTATTTGTAAGCTCAGAGAATGACATTGTTCTTGTTTTTTGTTTTTATTTTATTTTATTTTATTTTTTTGGGTTTGTTCTCTTCCTTTCCTAATCTCCATTTATATTTTGTTCTCCAGTGAAGTTTACATAAAAGCATCTTCCAAAGGAAAACCATTTACCATTAGGGAGGTCAAGGCTTCACACATCGGCCAGCTTGTAAAGATATCTGGGATTGTCACACGGTGTTCAGATGTTAAGCCATTGATGCAGGTTGCTGTGTATACATGCGAAGAATGTGGTTTTGAGATTTACCAGGTAAATGAGTGTAACCCCATCTAAGCATCATCAATGGCTGTCTCGCCTGAAAAATGTCACATGTACTGTATATCGGCCTTCAATCAGTATAGCATTGTGGAGTTTGAGTGGCACTTGGCCATGATAAAACTTAAATTTAAAATATGTTTTAGCATCTTCTTAAGTTTTCGCCACTTTCCATAGTTTAGAATCCCACTTTGCTGGATTTGTATGCTCTTTTTAATGCTTCTTTCATTTATATTGGTGTACACAACAGGAAGTAACTGCTCGTGTTTTCATGCCCCTATTCGGGTGCCCTTCCCGGCGCTGTTCAATAAATCAAACAAAGGGAAACCTCATCCTTCAACTTAGAGCTTCAAAATTTTTGAAGTTTCAGGAGGTTAATTACTTGCAATAACTGAATAAAAAATTATGCTAATGGCATATCTACATTGCGATATGGTTAGTGGTCCTATTCGGCAATTTTCCTTCTATGAACTAATTTGTTGATATTGTCGAATTTCAGGCAAAAATTCAAGAACTAGCTGAACATGTTCCTAAGGGACATATTCCGCGAACAATGACTGTTCACTTAAGGGGGGAACTCACGAGAAAGGTTGGTCATTTTGTACGCCAATTTGTTCTCAACAATGAACTTTATTTGCATTACGAAAAGTGAATGTTTTTACTTCTGCGGAGGGAAAACACGGCTGAATAAATTTGACAATTACATTCACAGTTGCATTCTAATTTGAAATTGCAGAGCTTGGTCTTGCTTAATATGTGTCGCTGCCACTTTCTTTAGTAATCACTATATATTTATTTTTAAAAAATTGCTATGACCAGGTAGCTCCAGGGGATGTCGTTGAATTATCTGGGATATTCCTTCCTATTCCTTATGTTGGTTTTAGAGCAATGCGTGCGGGCTTAGTTGCAGATACCTACTTGGAGGCCATGTCGGTCACACATTTCAAAAAAAGATATGAAGAGTAAGCATCATTCGCAGCATTTTACATTCGTTCAGTTGAACTTTGGTGTAGAGCTAACAAAAAGTGCTTCATCGTTAAGAAATTATCAAATTACTTTTTGCACTTATTTTTACTCATGTACTGATATATATTGCTTTCACGTCTTTCAAATCTCTAACCATAGGTTCTCGTGCTTTTCTGGAAAGTTGGTTAAATTGCCACCTTCTGGGATGATCTTTTCAAATGTTAGGTGTAAAAGGTCTGTCATATACTTATATTGTATCTTGTTATAGGTATGAACTTAGGGGAGATGAAGAAGATCAAATTGCACGTCTAGCTGAGGATGGTGACATATATAATAAGTTGGCACGGTCCTTGGCGCCTGAAATTTTTGGACATGAAGATATTAAGAAGGCTCTACTTCTTCTCCTTGTGGGCGCTCCACACAGGAAGCTTAAAGATGGGATGAAGGTAAGTGCATTGAGTTAACGTTCAATCGAAGTTTAGATGATAACCTTACTCTTATTAGTATGAATTTATGGATATATCACGAATTTGTATGATGAGCAAAATTGGAGACAACCAGTGCCTACTTTTTTTTTGTCCTTGTCCTCTTTTCATTGGCTCTCGCTGGTTCCTCTCTGTGGCCATATAAAATGGTTTCTGCTTCTTACTCTGTATGTCTACATCATTTGAGTATAGGATCCCAAAGCTCATTTTTGCTTTTTTTCCTAGAAAAATTAGGATTAAATTTTTTAGTAGTCTTGTCCAGGCCCTATGTTAAGTCTTTTTTTCTTTGTTTTCTATTGCAGATTAGAGGAGATTTGCATATTTGTTTGATGGGTGATCCTGGAGTTGCAAAGAGTCAGCTGCTTAAGCACATAATTAATGTCGCTCCCAGGGGAGTTTATACCACTGGCAAAGGAAGCAGTGGAGTTGGTTTGACTGCTGCTGTTCAGAAAGATCCAGTCACAAATGAGATGGTTCTTGAAGGAGGCGCGTTGGTGAGACATACTCTATTTGGGTGCATCAGTCATACTCCTCTAGGTTTTCCAGATATTATGGAATTGCCGCAACATTAAATTCAATTTTTTTTTCTTTGTTGACAAAATTTAAACTCATGATATGATATTCAAATTGTCACTTCTCCAGTGATGCTAAAAGGATGTAAATTTCGATAATGAATTGCATTAATAGCTGAACCCTTACTCGTGATGACATTATCTCAAACGTCTGTTAGCTTAGTGGTCTTGAGGTTAATGTTAGAAGTTTTGCCTCATTTCAGGTGCTTGCAGATATGGGTATATGTGCTATTGATGAATTTGATAAGATGGATGAATCAGATCGTACAGCAATACATGAAGTTATGGAGCAGCAAACTGTCAGCATTGCCAAGGCTGGGATCACAACTTCCCTGAATGCAAGAACCGCCGTTCTTGCTGCTGCAAATCCAGCGTGGTATTTATCCTTCTTCAATTTCTTTGTTGTCTTCTTCGTGTGCTGCTTTTCTACTTCTCTCCGCTATTACCATGCAGTTGATTTTTGGTCACAGATAACATCATCTGGCCTCGTTATGCAAAGATTCATTTATGGCATTTCATGCAAACTAACTATTGATCTAAAATTTCTTGAAGGGGGAGATATGACCTGCGTAGGACTCCTGCAGAAAATATTAATCTTCCTCCAGCCCTTTTGTCAAGATTTGACCTTCTGTGGTTGATTCTGGACCGAGCTGATATGGATAGTGATCTTGAGATGGCTAGGCATGTTGTTTATGTCCACCAGAACAAAGAATCTCCATCCCTTGGTTTCACTCCACTTGAGCCATCTGTGTTACGGTAAATCTCACATAGCAAACTGAAGTAGCAGTGCTGGAACATGAAGTCTATGCTTTTGCCATAGATCTCTGAGGATAATATACTTGTGTTTTCATGTTTGTTGTTTTTCCGAGAGCTTTTGCTATTGAATATAGATGCAGAATTCTTGGTTTGTTTTATCTGACTTCTTTGGTTTCCAGTGCGTATATTTCTGCTGCAAGAAGATTATCTCCTTCTGTCCCAAAGGAGCTTGAGGAGTATATTGCTAGTGCCTACTCCAGCATTCGACAAGAAGAAGCTAAGTCTGATGCCCCACATTCTTATACAACTGTGAGAACTCTGCTCAGCATTCTCCGGATATCAGCAGTAAGTCCTGGTTTACTCTCTATTCCCTCGCTGTAGCGGTATCAAGTTCCTCATTGATGTCAAAACTAGTCTCAGGTATATTTGGAACATGAAAATTACGCTACGAAATGATGTTGAAGAAGTTCCTCATGCATGTTGAAAAGTGATGTGATATGGTACGAGATGATGTTAGACAATCTATTAGTGTGCCTGGACCTGCATATTAACTTCCATTTTCCAAATATACCTCAGCTTAGATGTTCGAGGTCGGAAATGACAAGGCTAGCTTTGGAAAGTTTTTTGCATTTGCTTGAAGTTTACTATTTGAACTAGCTTTTATTCACTTGTAGATGATTTTTTTAAAAGAAGCCATCTAGAGTGAGAGCAGTAGAAACCTACACGGTAACTCATAGTTACTTTCTGGATATATTAGCTCCAATAACTTGTTTTCTTGAATTCAATGAGTGGAAAATGGAATCCATAGCAGAGAATCAGCGATCAAGCAATGTCACTGTGCCTTCCTCCTGTTCCAAAAATATATTCACTGCCGAAACTAAATTAATCACTTTTCAGGCGCTTGCAAGACTCCGATTCTCTGAAACTGTGGCTCAGAGTGATGTGGACGAGGCACTTAGGTTAATGCAGATGTCAAAATTCTCATTGTACTCGGACGATCGTCAGAAATCAGGTCTGGACGCTATCTCCGATATCTATTCAATTTTGCGAGATGAAGCTGCTAGGACTCACAGGATGGATGTGAGCTATGCACATGCGCTCAATTGGATTTCCAGAAAGGTTAGTTTCTTTATTCACACTTGAATTCTTTTGATATTCTTTTCAAGTAAACTGGATGTCTAAAGAGAAAAAGAACATAACCTAATGTGTTTTCGAAGAGCCAACAGGGTGGTAGCCTAGAGACATTGAGCTTACCACCAAGGTGGCAGCCTAGTGGCATTGAGCTTACTCTCAATGGTTTGGTAGATAGGAGGTCTCAACTTTGAGTCCCACAAGAAATGCTTGAGACTATTTTCAGTCTACCGACTCAACTTTCATTAGCCCTTGGTGGGGCCAAGGTGATCCGATTTGTCCCATGACATAAGTAGCTATGAATCAATGCGAATATTCCTTAGCATATGGGGTCCTTATGAACACGTCTTAGGGGGATAACCACGGTTGCTCCCCCCTCCCCGTAATTGTTTCTATTAAAATTTGTTATCAAATAAATGAAATGCTAAACCCTAACAACAATCTACCTCGTACACCCCCTCTCCAAAGGGAAAGAGGTAAGAGACATGGAAGGAAGAAAACGTATAGAAAGGATTAGGCTCTAAAAATTAAGTTTTACCAGAGTAATAATCGACCCATTTCATACTGGGTCCTAATCCTCTGTTTTCCTTAATATGTAAATGATATGGATTGTAAATTTATAGGTAATCTTATTCTAATTTTTGTTTGGTTTTTCTTCTAAGCAATTGAGTTTTCCGTGGGTTTGAGCAGGGATACAGTGAAGCCCAACTGAAGGAATGTTTGGAAGAATATGCGGCGCTGAATGTGTGGCAGATACATCCTCATACCTTTGACATCCGATTTATAGATGCTTAAAGAGCGTAGCAGCAAATCCCATTCCCTTAATATAGATGAAAATCTTTGTACTTGATTATGATTTAATTGGATTTTTAATTTAGCTAACAAATTTAGTTAGTTATGTTTAAGAGCCAGCTCTAGCTGCTCTACTTCTGTTGTGAGTTGTAAAATACCCGGCCTTTGTCGTATGGTAACTCTCATTTTATTTTATTTTTTTCTTCGCTGCCATATCACCAATAGAAATTGGGTGTCGTTTCGACTAACTAATAATATGTGCCTCTAAAGTCCAAAGAACAGACCAATCCTGGGAAAGTGATTTTGGATACTGTTTGTGAGTCCCATCGGGTAGTGACGCGTTGATATGACGCTGTCGCAAAAGAGAACATTCGTTTCCATTTTAGAGAGAGAAACTCCGGAAATTCACCAAATTTCAGGCAAAATTTGTCAACAAATTGGTCAAACATGAACTCGGTTGCTGAGGAATGGAAGGTATCTTTTATTTTTTTTCAACTTGACGGCGCTGATCTCTGGTAGACACCCTTTTTCGTCCACATGTCCTGCTTTTATTGATTGAATACGTAGAACCATATAAAAAGAACTGTACTTGGAAGGGCACGATTGTCATTTCGTGGGCGGCGCCCCAAATATCAAAGTCTGGAGCGCTCCCTATCCACTTTAATTATTCTTATTTCGAGAGCAATCAATCGTCATTATTCATTTGGATTAGTCATCTTTTCTTTTTACCTCTTAATTAGTGAAAAAAATTTCTCGTTATTATTATTATTATCTTTAATTTTTTTTCCTCGAAATTCTTTTTAGAGCCCACCATTTTGCAGCTTTCCTGTTCCTATGTCAACCGAAAAAACCAAACTACGAACTCGAGAAATTCGAACATAAAAACAAAAAGAAAAAGAAAAACAATTTATTCTTCCAAAAAAAAAAAAAAACTGGTCGTTCGGACAATCTCTCCTCAATTTCGGAAACCCCAAAACCCTTTTGATTTAAATTCTGTTTTGTCCGAAAGTTTTCTTTTTCTTTTTCTTTTTCCTTTTTTTAAATACGAGGAGTGCAAAATCTGAA
Organism: Artocarpus hirsutus; assembly: GCA_946598075.1. Classification (NCBI taxonomy): domain Eukaryota; kingdom Viridiplantae; phylum Streptophyta; class Magnoliopsida; order Rosales; family Moraceae; genus Artocarpus; species Artocarpus hirsutus. Next base: position 47,511 of record CAMOHE010047583.1, read on the forward strand.
CCTCTCTCTTATGCAAGCGGATCCCTATGTAAGGTAATTCTGAGGTCATTTTTGTTTTTGGATGAGTAATTTTCTTGTTGAATGCTTGTTTTTGTTTTTTCTTTGAAATTGGATCTCGTATTTTTCTCCATTCCCTTGTGCTACTTTAAGCTTCGAATTGGGCTGTTTTTGCCTCTTGAAACTGCATTATCGTCCCCAATTCCTTTTTAGCCTTCTTCTCCCTCCTTTACTTGATTTTATTTTATTTTATTTCTGCGATTGCTTATTTATGTGTTTACTTATTCAAGTACTTTGTTTGAATCGGTGTTTATGTCTAATTACAGTATTTTGGATTTATACCATCAATCCCAAAAAATGTCTTTTTAAGATTAATTTCTCCGTTTGTCTTAATGTAGACTAGTGTTATACGTGCATATTATCTCAACCCACTTTTTTAATTGGAACATTCTATTGGTTTTAATGCTACTACTTTCATGTGTTGAGCTTATCTACCTAAACTGAAGTGCTAGTAACTGAAAAACTGAATTTGATGTATCAAATGCAAACTATAATATTAGCCATTGGTTTTTTATGATTATTTCAATAATTGGTTTTCTCCATTTCATTATGCTGTTTGTTATTGTGCCAAAAGAAAAAAAAGAAGAAGAAGTCAAGTTTAGGGTAACTTTTCCTTTGGTTGATAACTTGTATCTTTTATCTTGAGGATTACTTTTGGTATGGTTTTCATGATTTGATCTTGTGTCTAAAGTTATTAATTTTATTGAACAAAGACATGCTTTTAATGTCTTAGGTTGGTCTAGAAACATGGATCCTTGGAAGTGCACATCCTCTGTTGGTGTGCCTTCCCTTGATATGGCAACTTGTAAATTTCCTAATAAGGCTGCTGAGAAGACTCAACTCAACACCATAGAAAGTGCTAGTCCTTGCTCTGTCAAGACTGAAGTCGATGTGGACCTTAGAGAAGTTTACTTTTTGATTTTGCACTTTCTGTCTTCTGGGCCATGCAAGAAGACTTCTTCCCATCTTCTGGAAGAGCTTATGGAACATCAGCTTTTGCCTAGAAGATATCACGCATGGTTTTCTAGGAGTGGAGTATGTTGTGAGGATGACGATGATGATGGTGATGATGGCGTGTCTTTCCCGTTGACTTATGCTGGCTTGGTGGAGAGGTACGCCTGTTTTTCAATTCTTCTGAGCTCAGTGTGTTACAACTTGAAGACCCATTTGTAAATTTTGTGGATATGTTTTATGTGATTCCCAATTCTTAGTATTAATGCCTTTGGTTTTTTAAACCCCTTAGAACATAGATTGTCCTGATATATTATTACAATGTCATACTGGCATAGTTTCATATTCCAAAATGGTAGTTTTCCATGGTAAGTATGAATGTTCCTCTCCATTTCCCAGATTGGCTAATAAGTGGGACAAGTACATCTGTAAACGGTCAGGATTTTAAGATTTAGTAGTGAAAAATACTAAAATGATATCCTAAACTTTAGAATGGGTTTCATCTTATTTAAGGATCTGTATCTGGTTGCAATATGCATTATTCTTTCATAATACCCATTACCTCTAGCTTTTAATATGGTGGAACGTGTTGTGTTTCTAGGGCACACTTAGAGACTAGAAGAGCTAGTTGGTACATTTTTGTTGGTTCTCTCTTTTGATATTCTTAGGCGTTATGGTTGAGACTAAGCATTTTGTTTATTTTTTAGGTATCCTCACATTGAGAAGGATCATTTGGTGAAGCTTTTGAAGCAACTGGTTGTGTTTGCATCCTCTCCTTTGCAAGGAAAGGTTGGAAGATCTGCCCCTAATGCAGCTGATGTCCCTACCTTACTGGGAACCGGTTCTTTTTCACTTCTAGATCGTATGTGACAACTCATCGGAATCTACCTTCATCTTATTTGTTATTTGGTTGTTTTTTGCTTTTGGCAAGGCAAAATCTTCTAGTTTTGGAATTACATTAATTCCCATTATTGATACTCTGTATTGCGTTTGCTTTGCAAGTACATGGATTAAACTTAAAATTTATTGCCATTAGTGATAATCTGTATTGTCTTTACTTTGCCAATACATGCTCAAAACTAGGTGTAATTTTTATTCAACTATAACATTATGATTTGTTATATTATCAGGAAGTGTGACACCTAAGCTTAGGGCAATTTTCTTTCCTTTTATGCTTCTCTCATTTTTCCCCTATTCTAGACCATAAATATGTTTAAATCCTTTTCTATGAACTTTTTGATTTTTGTTTGTGCAGGTGAAAGGAATATGGTGAATAAGCAAGATAAGCGCCTGCCTGCATACTTACTATGGCCGCACATGCAGGCTGGTCAAGTTCGTGGCCTTGGTCTAAGGGAAATTGGAGGAGGTTTTATTAAGCACCATCGTGCTCCATCTATTCGTTCCGCATGTTATGTGATTGCTAGACCATCAACAATCCTGCAAAAGATGCAGAACATAAAGAAGCTAAGAGGGCACCGTAATGCTGTTTATTGTGGTATAGTTGGCTTATCAACCAAATTTTCCATTAGCATTTTACTTTCTGAGAATTCATTTTTATGAGATCTTGCTAAGTTGTTGTTCACAAATAAGCTCTGGCTAAGGTTAGGGCATGCAGTTTTGGACACTGACAATGCTATTTCCAAGCCTTTTTATGTCCTCAGTACATGAGTTCATACCCCAGTTACTGATGCATTCCTAAGTATCTGAACACAAATGCAACTATAAATGCTCTTACGACTTTCTGTTATTTGAAAGTTTGCTGCAATTTTATGTACTCAATGGTGTGCATTTTCATGCCGCTTCCTTTGCTTCTATTCTCTGTGTTTGTGTGTGTGTTTTATTTATTTTTTGTTTTCTTTATAGCAGACCTGGTGTTTATCTTAACTTTTTTGTTCCATTTGGTGCCCAGTGGTATAAAGCTTGGATTCTTAAAACTTATATGAAGAAAGATGACATATTATGAAGTTGTCCCAAATGAATTTGCTTGTCTATTGCAGCCATATTTGATCGGTCGGGGAGGTATGTTATTACTGGTTCAGATGATCGTCTTGTCAAGATTTGGTCAATGGAGACTGCACTCTGCTTGGCCAGCTGCCGCGGGCACGAAGTAATTTCTGTCCACATCACCTTCAAAATTTCTGATATTTTGTTTGATATTTAGTCTTTTCATCGCCATCTTTTCCTGTGGAATATTTAATGTTCTTTTTTATCATGTCGTTGAAGGGTGATATCACTGACTTGGCTGTAAGTTCAAACAATGCTGTGGTGGCATCTGGTTCAAATGACTTTGTCATTCGAGTTGTACGTTACCACCACTCTCCTAAGTTACTATCTATCTTTTGTATCTTAAGACCACTAAATTGTTTATCTCTTCCTACAGTGGCGCTTAGCAGATGGAATGCCGGTATCAGTTTTGCAGGGCCACACTGGAGCTGTTACTGCAATTGCATTCAGTCCCAGGCCTAATGCTGTATTCCAGCTTTTATCGTGAGGCCCCATTATAGAGTTACTACTTTCCGTTGTTGCCCCTGTTTGGTTGGTTAATTTGCTAAATATTTTGTTTCTTTTTCAAGTGTCCTTTCATGTTTCAATCAGTTTCATTCCCATAGTTTCATGTTGCAGTAGAAAATTGCTTCATCTTCTGGCTTTTTACAAAAATTTGAACTCTGTAATGCAATATCTTGTTTGTGGTTGTCACATTGTCACCTGGCTGAAAGGGAACAACTTTGCCATTCTTGAAACTTTTTTGTTTTTGCTACTTACTCTTCTTTCTATGACACTTGCAGTTCATCTGACGATGGAACTTGTCGAATATGGGATGCTCGGTCCTCCCAGTGCAAACCAAGAATATACCAACCAAAACCTTCAGATGCTTTAACTGGCCAGTTCATTGACTTCACATTGTTCTTCAATCTTTTGATGATTTCTTGGCTGATGTTCATCAGCTATTATCTTTGCTGCAGGGAAGAGCAATGTTGCATCAAATAATGGACCATCTTCAAGCAACGGTTCACAAAGCCATCAAATACTTTGCTGTGCTTATAATGCAGATGGAACTGTTTTTGTCACTGGTAGCTCTGACACGTTTGCAAGGGTATGTTTTAAAAATTAATTAACACGATCCCTGCAGGTACTATTTGATGATGATGATGATTATTATTATTATTATTGTGTGCGTGTTAGTTAGTATTATATGTCTAGTTGGATATGCTTACCTAGACTTGGACACTTATTAGGTTTGGAGCACCTTAAAATCTAACACCGATGACCCAGAACAGCCAATGCATGAAATGGATTTGTTGTCTGGCCATGAAGATGATGTTAATTACGTGCAATTCAGGTTAGTCTGTTGAACTAGTAAAAATATGACCATTTACATCATCGCATGAGAATCTACTGCTTCCATATGCAGTGGCTGTGCTGTGGCTTCAAAATCTTCACTATTTGACTCTTTGAAAGAGGAGAATGTTCCAAAATTCAAGAATTCCTGGTGTGTCAATGTCTTCCTCTTCTTCTTTAGTCATATTTACCTTTTGATGTTCTGGCTATTTTGCTCATGTTCTTACTTCTCAGGTTCTGTCACGATAATATAGTTACTTGTTCTCGGGATGGTAGTGCAATTATTTGGGTTCCAAGATCTCGTAGATCCCATGTGAGTTATGTAAAAGTCTAGATAGAAATACAAATATCGTTTTATGTCTGTGCCTGATAAGAATATATATCATAGCACAAATTGGCCTTTCGATTATTTTATTTTATGTGGCTTTCCATTTCAGGGAAAAGTTGGGCGGTGGACTCGGGCATATCATCTAAAGGTTCCACCTCCGCCGCTGCCTCCTCAACCTTCTAGAGGAGGTCCCCGTCAGAGATGTCTTCCGACGCCTCGTGGTGTTAACATGATTGTGTGGAGCCTGGATAATCGCTTTGTGCTTGCAGCTATCATGGGTAAGGACTTGCTATAATTTTCTTAGACCAAAAAATGTATTAATTTGTATTCTCATGGCATACTTTCGTTATACATAAACACAAACAAAGCCAATAGGCCACGTTTCTCTATAGTCTGGGCCACATAATCCATTTATATATATATATATAGAGTCCAGAGGAAAAGGAGAAAGGGGAAGAGGAAGAAAAGAATAAGATAATTTATAGATTTTGTAGTTATTCTTGCTTAGAGTTGTCTATTTTTTCTTAAACGATGTTTTATTTTCTTCTCTCATACGTGATGCTTATAATGCAGATTGTAGAATATGTGTCTGGAATGCCGTTGATGGTAGCCTAGTGCATTCTTTGACTGGTCACACTGCATCTGTAAGTTGTTTCTTATTTACGGATCTAAATCATGAGATTGTATTTGGAATTGCATAGCGTCTATGCTGTCTGTTGTTCTGTTAAATGAATATAGGAAGCATTGTTCTTTTGGGGAATCATTCTTACCACCACAGCCTTTATGTCTTCCTGTATAACATCGTAGAACATGTCTTCTTGATGTTATTCTCTCTTGCAGTCTTACCTTTTTTTTTTTGTTTTTCTGTTACTTTGTTATTTTGTTTTTTTAAGTTGCTATTGCTTCAGTGGCTCATTGCTCTTTGCTGTTCTGTTCTCTACAGTCCTATGTTTTGGATGTTCATCCTTCCAATCCTCGGATAGCCATGAGTGCTGGGTATGATGGGAGAACAATAGTGTGGGACGTGAGTTCTTAGATTTAGCGTTCTCCATTCTAACTCATTGTTCTTCACATGCTTATTTTTAAAGATATTCATGGCATTTTCTGTTTCTAGATATGGGAGGGCACGCCTATTCGGATATACCAAATTGGCGATTTTAAGTTGGTTGATGGAAAGTTTTCTGCGTAAGCTCTTTTGCCCACCACCCCCTCCCCCACCACCCCCACCCCCACCCCCGCTGTTTCTCTTCTTTTGGTACAATAATCTTTTTTTATTTTTTCAACAAGGGATTGATAATTTCAAGTATATGTTGATAGGGATGGGACATCGATTGTACTTTCTGATGATGTTGGCCAAATATACTTGATAAATACTGGCCAAGGCGAATCCCAAAAGGATGCTAAATATGATCAGGTATCATGGTTGTTTTATACTGCCACTGCTTGCAACTCTATTGTCGCAATTAATTATTTCTTTCCATTGATTTATAACGATTATTTTATGATCCTTAAACAGTTCTTCCTTGGGGATTATCGCCCTGTCATAAGAGATATGTCTGGCAATGTTCTTGATCAGGTTAGTTGTTGGTTGTGTATTTATTCACTCGTTATTACATAAGCAGTGGTGGAGTTAGACATTTTTCTCAGTGGGGCACAATGAAAAAAAATAAAGATCATATTTATATCAAATGGATAAGTATAGTTAAATATTTTATGATTGAGTGGGGGCACATTTAATTCATGGGTTTGAAGCATGGTAGTTTGAACTTTTTTTGGTTTGAAATAGGAAGTTTGAAAAGTGTTGAATAATATTTTCAGACAATACACTACATTCTATAAACTGATTTAGTGTACATTGCATCTGGAGCAGGAGACCCAACTTCTAGCTTATCAAAGGAACATTCAAGATCCTATTTGCGATTCAAGTAACTTCTTGGGTTCTACCCATCTTAAACATAAAATTCTTACCGGGTTAATACATCTTTTTCTTATCATCTGTTAATGTGAAATTATAGGCATGATGCCATATCCAGAACCTTATCAAACTTCATACCAGCGGCGCCGACTTGGTGCATTGGGTATTGAGTGGCGACCTTCAACCATGAAACTTGCCATTGGCCCGGAAATGAGTTTGGGCCTAGATTATCATATGCCTCCTTTGCCAGATTTAGATAGAATTATTGAGCCCCTACCAGAATTTATTGATGCTATGCTTTGGGAGCCGGAAAATGAAGTTTTGAGTGAAGATAGCGATTCTGAGTACAACGTAACTGAAGAAAATTCCAGTGAAGGTGAGAAGGGAAGTATTGCTAGCTCTTCTAGTGATTCAGAATATAGTGCAGAAGATGGTAGAGGTGCGCATGATCATAAAGACGGCCTTCGCAGATCAAGAAGGAAAAGATACAAGGTCAAAGTTGATGTCTTATTTTACTCGTTACTCTTCTTGCTTTCCTTCGCCAGCTCCTTTTTGACAAATTCATTTCGTGTTATTAACTACTTTGCTCTGAACTTCTTGTTGTTCAGATTGATTTGATGACTTCCTCAGGGAGGCGTGTGAAGAAAAGGGTTTTGGATGAATGTGCCAGTACACTACCAGGGAGTTCCAAAAGTAAAAAATCAAAAATTAGCCGGAAAGTTTTGAAGAGAAAGTCTTCTAAAGCAAAGACATCAAGACCCCAACGGCTTGCAGCATGCAATGCTCGAAATATGCTTTCTCAAATTAGTGGAACGTCTTCAGAGGGAGAAGAACAAGATGACTTGGAGTATGATTCATCAGACAGCAACTTGGGGCCACAGGATTTGAACATCCAAGACAAAAATGAATCTGATTGGAACTTCCAGAATATGCATCAGGGCTTGACTACAGAGGAGGAACCATCTTTAAAAAAGTTAGAGGAGGAAATGACAAAGCCTTCTCCAATCTCTGAATCTCAATCAAACGTCAAAAACAAGCCAAGATTGCTCTTGAAGTTTTCACTTCGTGATATGAAGAAGCAAGTGCCTCCGGAGGACACAATGCACAAATGTGACGATCAACTTGATTTAGCACATCCGTCTTCTGCACCTCAAAAGATCACTCAGGAGATGAGGATTCTTAAACTCTCTACAGGGCCACCCTCAACGTTGGTGGGGCAAACGGATGTGGAGCTGTCTCAATTCAAACATGCAAATGCAGATATGGAGCAACCTGAAAGCGTTGACACAAATTTGGAGGGATCAAATGGTGATAAGGAAAACGTGATTAGGTGGGGAGAAGTTAAGATTCGCACGTCCAGACACTCAAGATCTGGAGATGTCCTACCGGTAGAGGCTTCCACTGGATTGGATGCTAATGCTGATGATCATGTGGAAAAGAGGAATTTTGTAAATGTGAATGTTGCACTTGAGAGCACGGAGGAACAATTTGAAGCTAATGCATCAGAGAATCTCAATACTGATAAAGGGCTTGCTGAGTCATCTCTTGTGGTAGAGGACAATGTAAAATTTGGCATTGCTGCTGCCTCGTTTCTTGAGAATTTCGACAAGGGATGTGAAGGCCCATCAACATCTGATAAATGCACGGATGATGCATCGCAAACAAGTGGATTTGCCCGGTCAAATCACCATCATGAAAAAGAAAATGCTCCCCATAACACAACAAAGATCAGATTCAAGACTAAGACAAGGATCTTAGCTGATCCTATAAATCCATCAAAACTAAAATTTGTTGCGGCTGCAAGTGAACGGACTAGTCCAGGAGATAACTTGACCCGTGTGGAGGACGATCCAATTACAGAAGTAGTAGGAGCTGCTGGAGATACTCACAGATCAAACACTTTGCGTTTATCATACAAGTCGAAGACTGATTTAATAGGTTTTGATGGTGATTTGGAAGAAAATACTTCAAACACTGATTACCATCGTTATTCAGTTGCTGGTTTTCCCGAAACTGCTACTGATGTAGTACGTAGAACAAGATCCTTCAACATAAAGGCAACTTCTAGAGGAAATCATCAAACAGGGGGGACGTCAAAAGGTGCAGAAGAGTACTCAAGGAAAGTGCATAATCAACTTGATCGACGGTCCGGGTCTTCTAGAAATCACCGGGCTTCAGATAATGCTTATCACTGGAGTTCATCAGCTCAAAGGATGTCAAATCACCCTGTTGGAAAACTATCATGGCTAATGTTGCAAGAGTACGATGAAGGTTATCGATATATTCCTCAGCTTGGTGATGAAGTCGTATATTTGAGACAGGTGATTTGATAGTGTATTAATTTTTGTTTCTCCTTCTATTATTTTCTTCTGAAGTTTAGGTTTGAATAAATTGCTTCTAATAGTGTAATTTTACACTTGTTTGACGAAATTTAGGGTCACCAAGAGTATGCAGAGTCGTGCAGTTCACGCGAATGTCCTCCAAGATTGCTTAAGGGAAACCTGAATGCCGTGGAGATTTGCAAGGTTGAGGCTCTTGACTATACATGGGTAGCAGGTTCTGGGGAAAGCTGCTGTAAAATTAAGCTCAAATTTATCGATCCTTCTTCCAATGTGTTTGGAAAATCGTTCACATTGACACTGCCTGAGCTGAGAGACTTCTCCGATTTTGTTGTGGAGAAAACGTTGTATGATGCCGCAATTAAAAGGAACTGGACAGTTAGGGATAAATGCATGGTTTGGTGGAGGAATGAGAATGGAGAAGGTGGTAAGTGGTGGGATGGACGAATTGTTTCTGCCCATGCCAGATCACAGGAGTTTCCCAACAGCCCCTGGTTACGATATCAAGTTTTGTACAGGGATGATTCCTCTGAAAACCAATGTCATTGTCCTTGGGAACTGCATGATGATCAGATACTATGGGAGCGTCATCATATTGATTCTGAAAGCAGAGAAAATCTTCTGCATTATTTTTCGAAACTAGAGGATAAGGTATTATCACTGGGGAATAATAATTATGAATGCCGGGTGGTTTTATCTCAAAGATTCAACTGATTATACCGCTTTTATCACAGGACTACGGAACGATCCAACAAATGAATCAAGCCGTTCAGAAGACGGATTTCTGCAACAGGTACACACTTGTAAACATTTATGAATAACACTCTGGTAACTGTTGGTATCATTATTTATTATTTAGGCCCACGCAAACTTAGGTGATATAGTAATCCTGAAAAAGGAAGAAATGTTACTCCTGTCATGCCATTGCCATAGATGTTCGCATGTTGCTTTATCACACGGTTTATGCTAGTGTGAAGTTTTACACTTTAGAAGTACCTTGGTTTTGTGTCGTTCTGGTCCTGGACTGTTGCATCCGAAAAAATTGTATCAAAATGAAATAATATGCAAATTTTTATGTCTACGAGAGAACACTTCAGTTTAGAATATTTTTATGATGGGCTATGTGGAATCATTGTAGGTTCGCGGTTCCATTGTACCCCGAACTGATAAAGTCGAGGTTGAGGAACAATTACTATAGGAGCGTGGAAGCAGTCAAGAATGACATAAGGGTGACGCTTTCAAACGCGGAATCTTACTTTGTGAGGAAAGAATTACGAGCCAAGATCAAACACATGTCAGATTGGTTGACGAGGAAACTTTCCAGGTTGTAGAGAAATGGACTGAGTTTGAGTTGTTATGGTGAGGAGGAGGCTTTCCCTTTTAGGATTTTCAGAAACTCCTATGTAATTCACAAATGGAGACGATTTTAAGGTCCTGGCTTTGTACGAGCGGAGATACTTCAAGGCAATGGGAAAGAAGGATTTTGCTTTTTGTAACTGATATTCTATTTATCCGACCATGTAAAGAAAAGGTCCTTTCAAATCATATTCACCAATTGGTCAACATAGTGGCGTACATTTAAAGAATGAAGAACTCTCTCGCTCTCAGATATCTACCACCAGATCCGGGCTTTTGAACTATTTTCCTCCTTCAGGTTAAATCCCAATTCAAAAACAGATTTACCCATGAAAGTAAAAAAAAAATCATTTGGGCAACTCCAAGATCACCCAAAAGAGAATTCATAAAATTACCACGCTCTTACTCTATGGAAATTTCCGACCACTCTAATAGTGAAATCATCCACAACAGTTGGTAGTTTTTTTTTTTTTGAATGAACCACTATATTATAATTTAATTTGATACTTTTTTGTATGGGATAGTTTACTTTAAGACAATTTATTTTCTTGCACTTAACTCACGGTAACATGTCTCGCAAAAATCAAACAGTTATCAAGATTAAATTTTGATATTGTTAAATTTTTTAGGGGGGTTTTGTTCTATCAGGTGTATTTGTGTCTTGAAATGATTTGTAGATACAATATTTTTTAAAAAAAAATTTAAAAGTCATGTTGAAATATGGCAAAAAAATTAAAAATATTTTATAAATAACAAAGAATTTATATCATTAGAATAATTATTATGTAATTTCATAATATAAAACATGAATATTAGTTATTATTAGTAATTACTACCTAATTTTTCTATTCTTAAAATATTCAAAAAAAGAGATTGCTACATGTTAATTTCCCTTTAATAAATCCATAAATTTGCCATTAATACAAGAGTAAAAAAAAAAATAATATATCTGACATCTCGGGTCAGAAAATACATAATGGGCCATAGAGTTCTCAAAGATGCCCGATCCATTTGCTCCGACCCTCAATCACAAACCCTAGTCCCTGACACCGCTGCCCCTCTCTCTCTCTCCCTCCCTCCCTCCTTCCTTCCTTCCTTCTCAATCCCAATTGGGAGCAACAACAATGGCGGGCGGCAAGGCGAGGAAGGAGAAGCCAAAGCCGAGTGCAGCAGCCCACGCGCCATACCAAGGAGGCATATCCTTCCACAAGTCGAAGGGACAACACATTCTCAAGAACCCTCTGCTTGTCGACTCCATCGTCCAGAAAGCCGGCATTAAGACTACCGACACCATCCTTGAGATCGGTCCTGGTACCGGAAACCTTACTAAGAAGCTTCTAGAAGCCGGCAAGGCGGTCGTCGCCGTCGAGGTCGACCCTCGCATGGTCCTCGAGTTGCAGCGCCGCTTCCAAGGCACTCCTCTCTCCAACAGATTGAAGGTATTTCTGTTTTTTCAAATTTCAAATCTTTTGAAGATTGCGTTTTTAGTTTTGATTTTAGTAAATATGTTGTTGTGTTTTGGAGAGGTTAAGGTTGTCCTGCGATTGTTATCGTTAATTTTGATGCTACTATTTACTGTAATTGCGTGTTTTTAGCATTTTTCTTATTGTTTTAGATTGTGCTCTGATGCAAAATCTATGATTGATATGTTGTTTTAGATTGTGCTCTGATGCAAATTTACGATTGATATATTTTGTTCTAGATTCTGCTCTGACGAATGTTTCTATGTTAAATGCTAATCTGCTCATTTTCATAAAGTTTTACGCTTTGGAACTTGGGAAAGTTGTAGTCATTAAGTGAAAAGTTCAACATATTAATAAGCAACTAAGTGATAAAATTTGACATACAACTAATTAATAATATAAGTTTGACATGAATTACATTGAAGAATGGTTTTTGCTTAATGTTGACATTGACATAAGAATTTGGTATTGCATTAGAGATTGGTGTCTTCTTTTGTATATAGTTTTACTTGCCCTTTGCCTAAGGTTGATCATAACTGAGAATCCATGTATTTGCAGGTTATCCAAGGAGATGTGCTAAAAACTGACCTTCCCTATTTTGATATATGTGTGGCAAACATTCCTTATCAAATATCGTCACCACTTACCTTTAAGTTGCTAGATCACCAGCCTTCATTCAGGTGTGCCATCATCATGTTCCAGAGGGAGTTTGCGATGAGATTGGTTGCCCAGCCTGGTGACAAGCTCTATTGCCGTCTTACTGTAAACACCCAACTTCTTGCCCGAGTTTCGCACCTCCTAAAAGTTGGGAAGAACAACTTCCGCCCGCCCCCAAAAGTGGATTCTTCTGTGGTTCGAATCGAGCCAAGGAAACCCCGTATTGAAGTGAAGCAAAAGGAGTGGGACGGATTTCTCCGGATATGTTTCAACCGCAAGAACAAGACGCTTGGTTCGATTTTTAGGCAGAAGAGTGTCATTACTTTGCTAGAGAAGAACTACAAGACCGTACAGGCACTGAAGCTCTCAGTACAAGGTTTGGTGGAGGATAACGATAATAAGATGCACTTTTCAAGTCCCGGGGACAACAATGGAGACCTAAATATGGATGTGGATGATGATGATGATGGAGCAGACGAGGAAATGGAAATGGAAGATGGTGATGTAGAAGGGGAGCCATCTGAATTCAAAGACAAGGTTTTGGCGGTGTTGAAGGAGGGCGATTTTGAAGAGAAGAGATCGTCCAAGCTCACCCTCCAGGAATTCTTGTATCTGCTTTCTTTGTTCAACAAGGCTGGCATACACTTCTCTTGATTTTGCATCATGCACCCAATTTTGTTAGTTTTAAAGTTAGTGTTTTTCTTGTTTTCACTTGTTTATTTCAACAATCTTGTAATATTTATTACTATAGAATGCATTTGAAATAACACGCCATAAATGAGTTTCTGAATACCAAATGCTAATTTGTTGTGATTATGAAAGGGGTGTTAATCCACTCTTCGCTGCTTAATAAGTCTGCTAATTGATAGTCGTGGAAAATAAAAAACAAAACAAAACAATGAGGGCACAAGCATTTCATCTTACTCTACCGAATCCCAAGCAACTAAAAATCTTGTTTGAAAAAGTTCTGCTAAAGAACAAGAGCTTTCCGTAAACAGCTTAGGGGGTCTAAATCCAATCACACGAAAGAGAATCAGTTTAATTTTGTCTTCTTAGACTTGGCTTGAGGCTTCCCAGGGATATCATCATCCTCGTCCTCCAAGGAGCTCTCCTCAAGTGGCTCATCAGGGACATCATCGGGAACATTGTGCTTGGTGATGTGGTCCTTGAATATGGCCATGCTTTCCTCTTTCAAAGACGCCAGCTGCTCAGAAAGGATTCCTTTGTTTGCGTTGGTCGAATAAGTCTCCGTCCCAAGTGAAAACATGACTTCAACTGGAGGCTGAGGAGGTATTGCCTCTTGCACTTGAGCCTCCATAATGCTAAAACCATAATCAACGACTTTTAGTTAATAACATCGGTAACTGAATTTAAACCAATTAGCTTGCTTAACAACCTCTGGTTCTCTATCCTAATTAGATCTGTAATATGAAATCAACAAAAATAAGACCCACCCTAAAGTGGGATTCCAAACTTTTTAATAACTACTAAGAAAAAAAGGCTTTTTTTTTCTTTCTAAATCCCCTACCTTTTATCCAAACAAATTCTTTACAATCATGAATCCACGGGCTTAAAAAGGGTAAAAAACGCATCTTCCATTGTGCACAGCCTCAAACTCTCAAACTTTCCTACTACCAAATGATAATCCACAATATATATATATATTATCAATAATCTCCTGGTTATAGGCACTTGAGCTAAACCGTTCTCACAAGAAGGTGATAAACAACCCAGAATGACAGAAAAACACAGGCACCGATTCAAATCTGTGACTTTTTTTTTTTGGTTTCCGTGTCGTTTTCCATTTGCTCAGGGAAAAAATAAAAAGAAAAAAAAATGAGAGAAATTAGAGAAAGGAACTGACCGATTTGAGATATTCGCGTTTGTGCTAGGTTTAGTGGCGCCTTTTCTTCTTTCAGTCGGGGACAAGCCGTTGCGCGTAACACCGATGAATGAATGAGTATGAGCAAGAGACTCTGCGTTTCGACTATTACGAGAAACGGCGTGTCGTTTCTAGCACTTAGCAAATCAGAAACAATAACGACGTGTCGTTTATTTGAATTAGAGAGAGATAGAGAAAGGCCAGCGTCATTGTTCCTAAACGCCAAAGTTACCAAAACAATCCATGTTTTTCTAAAATATGATTTTATCCTTTTTATTGTAAAAATTCAACATCCTGTGTTTTAAAAATTGTACATAAAATAACCCCCGAATAGATTAATCCTTTTAAAAAACCAAAATTACTCCCTTCCCAATCTTTTCTATATATAATTTGACGCATTATTAAATCAAAATGCTAAATAAAATCAAATTTAAAAAATTAAAAACTCTCAAAATTATTAAAGTATTTGCTTAGTTGAAATTCATCTGAATATTTTAAATCACCCCTCTTCAATATTTAGGTCAAGTCGTATTTAAAACAATATTTAATATATATTAGGAAAGATAATTTTGAGATTTTTTAAAAAATTAATTGCCTCAGGAGCTATTTTATGAAAATTAAGAATGTAATATATCTCACTTAGCAAGGGTAGTCTGACGGTAAAACTACACCAACTCCATCACAAGATGAAAAATTCGAATCCTTTCGCCTCAAATTCAAAAAAAAAAAAAAAAAAAAAATCTCAACAATGCATATAATGAAAACTTATCGCCCATTCCATGTGACAAAACAGCATCTAATGGATAGTTTCGTAATCATCGGAATCTCTACATGATCTCAAAAGAAGTCAAAACAAAACAAACAAAAACCTAGGACTACAATTACAAAGTCACAAATATTTATATGACTTATATATATGTCGTGTTGTTGGACGAAATTCAAGTCTTGAGATATTGGAAGTGGCAATGTATATTCCATTAGCAGCTGTGCACGTGGAACAGAGAATGAAGCCCCGGAGCGTGACAAAAGAAGTGGAATTTGAGGACGAGGACGGCGAAGATTATAATGAGGAGGAGAATAAGGCAGACCAAGCAAGGGAAGAGAGGTACTATTAGAAAGCCACCACACTTGCTCTGCACGACGTCGTTTTTCACGTGGCCGGAGTTCGCCATGTTCATGTGAGCTTGTATATCGATGATCCAAAAGAAGAAATTTGAGAGGTTTTCTTAGAAAACAAGAAATTTGATTGCCATTATCAGGGCAAAAAAAAAAAATTGCAATTTGTGACTATGGATGAGGCAGAGAGGATGTGTTAGAGTATAAAAGATGGTGGTGGCAGGTGCCCTGGTTGGTGTAACTAACGGTAAGTATGATGGGCTTAGCGTAACGGTAGCTTATGTCCAACATACTTGTCGTTTTTATGTCAGTAAACGACAATAGAAATGTCATGTTAAAAAAATATTCCAAATCAAGCAACATGTCGTTTATATAGCTTAACAAGCAAAACTTTTAGGAATTAGGATTCCCGTGATTTGTCGTTTTTTTTTTTCATGGAAAGAGAGAGCCGTCCTTCATATGGAAAACTTATTTCTTATTCACGAGATAACAACAATTTTAAAAGAAAACAACATCTCACGCGGTTCACAAATAAAAACGACAAAAAAAAAAACTTTACATTACTATGTGTCGTCAACATATTTGATATACTGTATTGTATTATATTAATTGCATTGTATTATATACAAAAAATATAATATAACACAATATAATACAGTGTGTTAAACATACCTTAACAGAGATTTCCTTTTAACGGTGTGAAATGACATAAAACTTTAGAAATAGGGACCATGCAAACATTAAAAATCTGTCCTGTGTTAACCTTCCAACGTCAAGCGTGCCCTTCGTTATAGCTTTAACAAAAGCAGAAACTTCTAGGATACCAAGGGCCTGTCGTTTTTATTGAGATGGACGACCCCAACATGAAAAAAAAAAAACGACATTTCAGTAACTTGATTTCGACGACGACAAGCTTCCCGCACAATCGACACGTTGACAATTCATAAATTATATTAAAAAAGGTCATTTATTAACTAAAAACATATTATTTTTAGCGGGAAAATGACATGTTTATTTCAATAAAGCAAAAATAAAAATTTCAATCAGCAAGAAGTTTATTTTTTTAATTTTTTTAAAACTAGCTTCTAAAATTGAGAGATATTCCGTCTTATTATTAAGTAAACAACAGAATAATGCTGCATAAAAAATTTTGGACAAAAACTCTATAATATATTTGACAGGACCCATGTTAAAACCGTAGTTAAAACAAATTTAAGTTTTTAAATATTGGTAATTGTTAAAAGATTTAGTGAAAGTTTGAAAGGGTGGTGAGAATCAGTGGTGGGAACCATTTTTACTGTAACATGTGAGAGTTTTACACTGTAACAATTTTTTTATTGTTACTGTAGCATGTGAGAACTTTTTACTGTTTATAACTGAGTTTGTGGTGGTAACTGAGTGGTTCCCACCACTGCCAAACACTCTATTATATTGTCACTGTTTTTTTCTTTGCTATATAGCTACAAAGAGTTTTTTATTGTCGACAATTGAAAGAGTTTCAACTGTGATCTGTTCTTTCAAGTTTCATCTAAGTCATTGCTCTACACGAAAAAACGACATATGTTAGGAAGAAAGACATATCAACATTTTCATTTTTTTTTTTGGTCTTTTCAAGCTTCACGCAGGAACAAGAATCCATTTGCACAGTCCTTAAAAAAAATCCATTTGCAGAGAAACAACATAGTATAGTTCTCTATGTGGAAAATAAATCTAAGAATAAGCTTTACGTGATGCTTTTTAAGACGTTTAAAACTTGAAACTTTTTATCGTTTCTTTTTGCAAATTTTTTTTTAATTTTCTAACTGAAACATTTTTTTTTGTTTTTCAAAATTTTTTTTTTCTTTTAGTTGTCTAAAATGTTTTTTTCCTCCAATTTTTTTTATTTTTTTTTATTTTTTTGTTAACATACTTAATACACTTGACGTTTGTGTGAGGACATTTCTATAAGTAAATTAGGGTTCATTTGATAAATAGATTTAAATTAGTGATTTAAGTTAAGTTAGCATGATTTGAATTAACATTTGGATGTATGTGCATTTAAGTTTTAATATGAATATGAAATAAAATTGAAATTTATGTTTGGAGAGACAATGAAGATATTTTTGATTTATTAATAAATCTAATAAAATTTTAATATTAATGATCTTAAAAAATATGTAATATAGATCTTGATTGATTCTTTTCTTCATTAAGAACGCAGTAAAAAAAGAATCATCTCAATTTGATATCAAATGAAGAAGTTATGATTTTTTTCTTCAAATATAAAAGATAGAATTTTAGTTTTTACTGTAACAAATATATCAAGTATCAAAAGTTTAAAGAGATAAGAACTCTTATTGATACTCAGATAATTCAAATTTTAAAGAAAATAAATACATATCTAAAAAATTTTTTATACGTGAATTTAGATGGAAGGCTATTAAGTGGGTGTTTGAAAAAATGGTGAGAACCACTTTTACGGTAACATGTGAAAGTTTTACACTGTAGTAATTTTTTTTATTGTTATTATAGCATGTAAAATTTTTTTACTGTTTATAATTAAATTTGTAGTGAAAACTAAGTGGCTCCTATCACTCCCAAACACTCTCTAAGTTCAAAGAATATATAAAGCAAACGTGTACTCTTAATAAATAGGAAGACAAACGTGCGTGCGTGCGCCGGTTCCCCAAAATTCCCGCCAACAGCACTTCCCGGGCAGCTTACTGGTAATTTCCCGCCTCACAACGTCCCCTCTTGTTTAATACTCTCTCTCCGAGACTTTCTTCTTTTCCACTTCTCTCTCTCTTATTTCTCTGATGCACACACCCTAAACAACAATCCATTTGCAGAGAAACAGAAATGGCGCCTTCACGTCGCCACAGCAATGGCCGATCCCCGCTCGTCAACCAGCAGCGCCAAATCACCTCCTTCTTCTCCAAATCCGCTTCTTCTTCTTCTCCCATTACTCCCACTCAAAACTCCACCAACCCTAGCCCCAAACCCAAGCCCAAACCCAGTCGTAGCCCTAGCCCTAGCCCTAGCACCCCTTCGCCTCTCCAATCCAAACTCAGTAAGCCGCTTTTGGTGATCGGTGGCGATTCTCCGCCCTCTCTCTCGCCCCTGACTCCGGCGACGGAGCAGCTCCACGGCGATGAGGTCGTTGAGAAGAGGATCAAGGTGTTTTGGCCGTTGGATGAGAGCTGGTACGAAGGATCTGTGATGTCCTTCGATAGAGATTCCCGTAAGCATTTGGTCCAGTACGACGACGGCGAGGAGGAATTGCTGGATTTGGCGAAGGAGAAGATCGAGTGGATTGAGCAGAGCGTGAGGAAATTCAAGAGATTGAGGCGCGGAGGCTCGTCTTTGAGCGTTGAGAAGATGGTGATTGATGATGAAGTGGACAATTTGGAGGATGAGGAAGAGGACAATGGCGATGATTCCAGCGATGAAGATTGGGGGAAGAGTGGGGAGAAAGAGGGGATTGAGGATTCTGAAGAAAATGAGATCGTGGAATTGGACGATGAGGATGAAGAGAAGGAAGCGGCAAGGTCAAAAGGAAAGCGTGGCGGTAAAGGCGGGTCGAGGAAACGCAAGGTAGCTGGAGAAGGAGAAAAGGTGGGATCTGCTAAGAAGACCAAGGTTGGTGAAGATGTAAGTAGAGGTGGTTTCAAGGTTTCCCTTGTGGAACCTACAAATAATAATGCTGAGAGTAAGTAATTTTTCGTTTTTCAGAAGTTTTCCTTTTTAATGGAGAAACTCTAATGGTGTTTGTATTGTTATTTGAGGAAGAATCCAATGTGCGTGTAAAGATTTGCGTTCATTTTTCCTTTCTTGTTTTTTTTTTTTTTTGGGATAATATGTATTAAAATGTAACTGAATTTGGTGAAATTGAAGTGGAAACATGTTTATGTTTGTGCTATCCAAGAGATACAAGTTCTTACGAACTTTCCTTTTCTTGGCAAGAACTAGATAATCTCAAAATCTGAATCTCAAAAATAAATTTGGTTCTCAATCAAAATCAGCAACCGGCTGCATTTCGAGCTTGGAGCTTAGCTAAAAGCTTTGTTGTCTATGTTTGGCATGCTTTTCTACTTGCAGACACTATTTTGCTTTTGCTTATGTTTCATGTATCTCAGAATAGCATGAAATTGCCTTTGTTCTCATGTTACCTGGGTATTATATCTGAGTTTCGCCTGCAGGTGGGAAGGCCTCTAACGCTATTAATACTGCTTGGTCTGGGGATGCCTCGGAAAGGTTTAGCATCCGTGACGCTACAAAGTTGCGTTTCCTTGGAGAGTAAGTTTGTTTTCATCCTGTTTTTGGAGTTTCCCTTGTTTCATGCTTGTGTAATCGGGTGGTTGTGTGGAGAAAGTTACCAGGGGTCACTACCATGCATACTTGCGATACATGATGACTCGTTATAGTCATTTGTTTGTTTAGTTTACCTCTTTAAACTCAAGTGCATCTGGAATTTTTACTCAAAATAGTAACTTCTGCTCCATGCTCTACAAGAAAGGAGGACCATTTGAATTTGTATGAAGCTGCATTTAGTGATGCATTATCCTGTTCTTTTTGCACTCAACTGCTTTATCTTGATATAGGGAACGTAGGGATTCAAAGAGGAGACGCCCTGGAGATCCAGACTATGATCCAAGAACCCTATATTTGCCTCCAGACTTCGTTAGGAGTTTATCAGATGGACAAGTATTGCTTTAAATGCTTTCAACCTGATCTCGTAGATATTTGAAGCTTTTTTTTTTTTTGGCTATTCATCTGGTGACATGTGATTTTTCAGAGACAATGGTGGGAGTTCAAGTCAAAGCATATGGACAAAGTTCTGTTCTTCAAGGTAAGCATTTGAGTACAGTTAATGGTGCTATATAACATGATAATTATCAACGTAATTATAGTAGTGAAGTGAACAGATTTCTCTAAATTTGCTTGAGCAGATGGGCAAATTCTATGAACTTTTTGAAATGGATGCACATACTGGGGCACAAGAACTTGATTTGCAGTACATGAAGGTAGGTACTTGTTTAAGTGCAGCAATCATTCTTCTTTTTCTTTCTTTGCTTTTGAGTCTGGTATATATTAGTTTACTAGGTTTTTATTTTTCATTCGATAGTATTTGGTTGTCTGATTGTACAGTATATTTCTTATATGCAATATTTAAGAATAAGACTGGAGGTGTTTTGTCCCCAACTCTAATGCACATGTCAGCAGATTCTAGACCTGTGAATGTTCTCTTTTTCTATTGTTAATGCTGATTGGTTTCTACTTACTTTTTAGGGAGAACAACCTCACTGTGGATTTCCAGAAAGGAATTTCTCCGTTAATTTGGAGAAACTTGCTAGAAAGGTGGGATTTAGATTTGTTGTTTTATATTAAAATATATTTCTCTTTGGTTTGTGCACGTTGACATCTGTGCTAGACATTTAATTCAAGCTGTATTGATGGAGCAGGGTTATCGAGTTCTTGTAGTAGAGCAGACAGAAACACCTGAACAGTTGGAGCTTCGGCGCAAAGAGAAGGGTTCCAAAGATAAGGTTAGAGAAAGTTACCTAATATTTGATTTATATATCCTATTATTTTCTTTCTATCCTCTTTGTTAGTCTTTACGGGCAGAAATGCATTCTGGAGTTTCATATCCACTAAAGATTCTGTTACTGTAATTGAATTGAGTTCTGACTATTTTCTCCTGTATTAGTAGGTTGTGAAGCGTGAAATATGTGCGGTTGTTACAAAAGGAACACTTACTGAGGGAGAGATGCTGTCTGCCAACCCTGATGCTTCTTACCTAATGGCAGTCACTGAGAACTGTCAAGAAATGTGTAGTCAAAATGCGGAGCGGATTTTTGGTGTCTGTGCGGTTGATGTTGCTACCAGTAGGGTCATTCTTGGACAGGTCTGAATCTGGTCTGTGGAACTTCGGTTTCATCTGTTCTTGACACTTTTTTTTTCATATCTAGCCTCACAATTGATGTGTGTGCAAATACACGCACAAATGTGTATATAGGTTGTAAAAGTAACCAAATATACACATTTCTGTTGAGAAGCTTCATTATTGCTCTTTGAAGCACATTTTATGTGCTGATGTGTTATTCTAATTCAAAATTGCTTTCCTTTCAGTTTGGCGATGATTCAGAATGCAGTGCGTTATCTTGTCTCTTGTCTGAGCTGAGGCCAGTTGAAATTGTAAAACCTGCTAAACAACTAAGTGTGGAAACTGAAAAAGTACTGCTGAGATATACAAGAAATCCACTAGTTAATGAATTAGATCCAGAATTGGAATTCTGGGGTGCTGAGAAAACTGTTCGTGAAGTCAAAATTATATATGAACGTGCATCTGATAAATCAGTTTCAAAGTCTTCAAGTGGAGAAAATGTGCATTCAGTCAATTCTTGTAATGAAGATGATGGATTAGCTTTCCTGCCAGATGTTTTAGCAGAGCTGGTGAGAGCGGGTGAGAATAGTAGCTATGCACTTTCAGCTCTTGGATGCAGTCTTTTCTATCTGAAACAGGCTTTTCTGGACGAAACACTGCTTAGGTTTGCAAAATATGAGTTGCTTCCCTCTTATGGCTTTGGTTATGTGATATCAAAGCCTTACTTGGTTCTTGATTCTGCTGCACTAGAGAACCTTGAGATTTTTGAGAACAGCAGAAATGGAGACTCAGCAGGGTAAGCTTGTTATTTACTTCATTCATGTTTTGCTTTTTATTCAGCTTTGATTCACCTTTATTCTGAGATGAGTTGTACTCCTTCAAGGACACTATATGCACAACTGAACCACTGCGTGACCGCATTTGGAAAAAGGCTGCTCAAGACATGGCTTGCAAGGCCTCTATATCATGTAGAGTCAATAAAGGAACGCCAAGAGGCTGTGGCAAGTTTACGGGTACGCTTCTTATTGGATGCCTACTTTTTATAACCATTTTTGTGATCTATAGATTACCATTGTTTTGGTACATTATGGTTGTCAGTAACTTTGTCAAGACTGAAGGTCATTCTAGAAAATCTCTCACTTGTGACGATTTTTTGTTTTCTTTTTTTTTTTTCTTAATGTCTTAAATTCCTGTAATTTCTTTCCATGGTTTCCTATTATACGTGTTTTCTTCAAAGCTAAAGCTTTACATCATTTTTTGCTGCTATAGAAATGTGCTGACATATTGTTTGCTTTCCAGGGAGTTAATCTACCTTTGTCCCTTGAATATCGAAAAGCATTATCCAGGTTGCCAGACATGGAGCGACTACTTGCACGTGTCTTCTCTATTAGGTAAGCTGAAAAGATTTAGTTAAAACCATGTGGTTACGGTTGATGACTTTATAGGGTGATTTAAGTGATTTTGACCGAGTGTAGTGAGGCTAATGGGAGAAATGCTAGTAAAGTGGTCCTATACGAGGATGCAGCCAAGAAACAGCTTCAGGAGTTTACTTCAGCTTTACACGGTTGTGAATTAATGGCCCAAGCATGTTCTTCGCTTAGTGCCATTTTGGCAAATGTTGAATGTAGACAACTTCGCCATTTGTTAACAGCTGGTACAACTATATTTTATACACAGAGATCTTGTTTCAGTCCTGACTTAGTGTGATCCAGTTGGCTTTGATTTATTTTAAGCAGAGTGGCTTTGATAACTGATAATTTGTGGCTTATTTTTGTATCTAATTTCAGGTTCAGGTTTTCCTGACATCAATCCAGTGCTAACTCATTTCAAGGATGCTTTTGATTGGGTGGAAGCCAAGAGTTCAGGTTTTATGATACCTCATGAAGGTGCTGATATTGAGTATGATTCTGCATGTAAAAGGGTCAAGGAGATTGAGTCTAGCTTAACAAAGTACCTCAAAGAACAGCGAAAATTACATGGAGACACATCAGTAAGAACTTTGCTGGGATGACTTTTTATCTCTTAGTAGGGTCCTGCTAATTATGTATATTGACAAAGCTACCTAATTTTGGTCCTCGGATGATTAATCACAGATCACTTATGTTACGGTTGGAAAGGAAACCTACCTGTTAGAAGTGCCAGAAAGTCTGCATGGCAGTATACCTAAGGACTATGAGTTGCGTTCATCTAAAAAGGTTAGTTCTTACTATTAAAAATGAAAGAAAAATATGTGGAGAACCAAGTAGATTTGATGGTTTTTTATGGCAATTACATTGTGCTGTGAAATTGACGTGCCTTCCATTTATCTTTAATTTTGGCATTGACTTTGGCCATTTTTCCTTCTGACCTTGCCCGTGCAGGGATTCTTCAGATATTGGACGCCAAATATTAAGAAGTTATTGGGAGAACTTGCGCAAGCTGAAAGTGAAAAGGAGTCCTCACTAAAGAACATTCTGCAGAGGTTAATTGGACGTTTTTGCGAGCATCATATCAAGTGGAGACAATTGGTTTCTACCACTGCAGGTTGGAAATGTTCTTCTCTACATATAGACCAGACTCTTTGGATTAAAGTTCTACTAATCGTACATGATTAGAGAGATGTAATAGTGATTTGCAATTTATCAAAGTGCCAAACTCAATACTTCAATGAAACTGATGGGAGTTTCAACAATTGCTATGGTGCTTTTCCCATCTTACGGGTGAACAATGTTGAACACAACCATATACATTCTCTGAAATATGGGCTTTCAGCTTTGCATAAATTATTTGAATAATGCCATATTGACATTTCTACTTTCATGCATTAAAGAACAAGGAAAAGTAGCATATGTGAATTCCATATTGACTAAATTTTCTTCTTTTTGCATGTCTGAACGTGATTCTCAAATGTTGTAGAGTTGGATGTATTAATCAGCCTTGCTATTGCAAGTGACTTCTATGAAGGACCAACATGTCAGCCAATTATTGTGAGCTCACCACGCACAGACGATGTGCCTAGTTTTTCTGCAAGAAGTTTGGGACATCCTGTTCTTAGAAGCGATTCCTTGGGGAAAGGTTCTTTTGTCCCCAATGACATTACCATTGGAGGTTCAGGCAATCCCAGCTTTATTCTTCTGACTGGTCCCAATATGGGTGGAAAGTCAACTCTTCTTAGACAAGTTTGCTTAACCGTAATTTTGGCCCAGGCAAGTTTATGGTTTGTTCAACTGCAAATCTCTTTTTTTTACCCTCATATGTAAATTTTTTTCCGGTGCTTTCCTTTCACATGCAAATTTCACACCTTTTTAATAAATCACCTATACAACAGCTCCTCAAGACATCTTACAAGGTTTTTGTTTTTATGTTCACTTCCTTCCACAGTTAGGAGCAGATGTTCCCGCAGAAAGATTTGAGCTCTCTCCTGTTGACAGAATCTTTGTTCGAATGGGTGCCAAAGACCATATTATGGCAGGGCAAAGTACGTTTCTAACAGAGCTGTCTGAAACTGCAGTGATGTTGGTGAGAATTCTTTTTACTTCAAATTATTAAAGGATTAACTTTACAAAAATTATTAAAGGATTAACTTTGCAAAGTCTAGTTTCCTTCACAAGTTATCCCTTTACCTCCAAGTATTTTCTTATTTCTGTTCAATGTTGTAACCAGTCTTCTGCCACTCGTAATTCGTTGGTTGCACTGGATGAACTTGGACGTGGGACATCAACTTCAGATGGGCAAGCCATTGCGTAAGTGTCATAAGCTCTTGCGCATGGGCACTTTTAATGTAATTAACTACATGATGTTATTCTCACCTTTTTTGTTTTCTCTTTGGCAGCGAGTCTGTCCTTGATCACTTTGTCCACAAGGTGCAATGTCGAGGAATGTTTTCCACACACTACCATCGATTAGCTGTCAATTATCAGAAAGATCCCAAGGTTACTGTCTGGATAATTTTGCATAACAAAATTAATGGAGCTTTTAAGTACATGATATGATTGGTGTATGATTATTGTGCTCGTCATAATTTATCTCAGAGACTGGTCAACATTTTTGTGTTATTGCCTTTGCCTTTTCAACAGGTCTTGCTCAGTCATATGGCTTGCCAAGTTGGAAGAGGTGTCGGAGGCATTGAAGAAGTAACTTTTCTTTATAGGTTGACTGCTGGTGCTTGCCCTAAAAGCTATGGCGTCAATGTTGCCCGATTAGCTGGTAAACTTTTCTGCTCTTTTGTTGCCTCTTTCCTAATCTTAAAGAGAAACCATTTCCTTTGTTGGTTAAGATGCAGTCAATTAGTTAGCCAGCCGATCTAGAGTCATAAATTATCAAGTCAGATATGGGGCTCGCTGCCCACTACTCTTTGTTTTCTCATCAATATGGCAAGTCAACAAGAATTTACTGGGAGAAAACTGGTATAATTTATTTGATGTAGCTGACGCCACAGGAAAATTAAAATATTGAAATGAAATAATACCACTTGGAAATCTTGGATTAGATTTATCTTCTTGCTATTAATATCGTCCCAGGGCTTCCGGACTTTGTACTCCGAAACGCTGCAGCTAAGTCGAGGAAATTTGAGGCTACATATGGTAAACGCAGGAAGCCACATGAAAATATATCCGATCGGTGTTCGGTTGAGCAGATGGTAGTTTTGATTCAAAAGTTGAATGGTGTTGTCACAAATCTGAGGTGCCAGGAGTCCTCCAAGAGCATCAGTTGCCTTATTGATCTCCAGCAAGAAGCAAGAATGCTTTGTGAAATAAATTCTAGATGAAGGCACTGAGAACTTTATGATGCTTTTTCAGTCTTGGGTGGTGAATTTTTAGCTCTTTAACCAAGCATTTTGATCATCTCTATTGTTCCGGCTGCGACGGTTCCCCTAGTTCACTGCCACAGCTGTCATTTGCCAATTTTTCCATTTGGCCATTGCTGCTGCAATTCAAGCAACTAGCTGTTTCAAGTGGACGTTTAGCAAGAAAGTATAATGACGCTACGGGCTCCGTAAAGAAGACGAGCATATTGAGCGTAATAAAAAGATTGTTTGTCCCACTTTTGGTGTGTTGGGATAGTCTAACATTTAGATGCCACAGAATTTCATGCCTCAATTAGTTGGCAGTAGTTCTTCAGTGTATATGATATGTTAATCTGAAATGCTTTTCTGCCTTCTCGACTTCCAACAAGCAGATTTTAGGTCGTTTGTATATGGCCATGTATTTTTGTATATTGTCGTTTTTTTTTTCTGTTCAAAAGGAATGCATTCTAGAGTGATTGGTTGTTTTTCCTACTAGTAGTAGCTAGAATTCCCACTTTTTTATTTGGTATCATATTCCTTTTTTATGGCCATGATCCAAAAAATGGAACTTAAAAAATATAGTAGTGCTTTAAGGTCGAGCGTCTACACTTATTTAGAATATTGAACGGATCATTGTTTGAAGTCATATTTCCCATTATACGGCAATCGATTCTTCAAATTGGGTCCAGTATTTGTGAACTTGTTATCTCCTATACATAACAAGGTTGTAAGAGCGGATATATTATAACGTGGGTGCACAGTTTTAAAAAAATAATTCAATTTTAACAAAGAAATTTTCTTGCATCTTTTTTCCTTTTAAGAGTTGTGAGAGATGAAGACTTGTAATTTGACCGGTAGAGGGCGTGTGAGCAACACGTAATATTCATGTGTGAGAGGATGAGTCGCTTTTGATTGTTAACATTGTGCCTTGCCTCAAAAATCTTGGGTGTGCCTTGCCTCAAAGATCTTGGGTGCCTTTAACAACTTTGTTCAACCACATTAGATGATAATGCTGTACTATAAAGTTCTCATAAAACAAAAGTAAGCTGTAATGTAAAGCTTTTATATGCTACAGTAAAATTCTTTTAACTTTTAGTTTTAACTGTTTTATCAAACACACTCATTATGATGTTTTGAACTTATAAATCACTAGATCAAATAATGATTGTCCTTCGTTCGTTGTAGTGGGACGATAACGTCGATTATGGTGTTTTGTTGTTTGTGATAGAAGTTTCTGTTTCTCAAAGTCGGTCGTTTTAAAGTTCTGTTTGCATTTGATATGGATTTTTTTTTTTAATGCTTAGTATTAGTACAGTAGTTCTACAAAACTTGCCACCTTTCTTAGATTATCCTCTTGTTTATTAGAGTTACTGCCATTTGGAATACTCTTGTTTTTTTTTTCTCATTTTTTATTTATTTATTATGGTTTATAATGTCCCAGGTAGTTCCCGATCGGTTGAAGGTTGTTGCCTTTGTGTTTTTATATACCACGAAAAACAAGTTTTACTTTTCATCAAACTGGCTTGCTTCCAAAGCGAATGTGGCCCAACACTTTGGGTTGTTCATCTTACAAATCAGAATTGCTCTTTAAAAAAAATGGCATTTCTTTAAAAAAAAAAAAAAAACATTTTTAGTAGTTGGGTGGGTGACCAACTTGAGTAGGCACTCTTTTTCCGACTAGGCAAAAGAAAGATTTTTTTTTTTTTGAGGTAAGGCAAAGAAGGTTTTGCTGCAACCTGATCTTGTCAAACAGAAAGAATATGATTTTTTTTTCCTCTCCTCCATTTTTTCTCTCTATTTTCACCTAAAAACAACAAGAGATAGAGCATTGCGTCAATGCTCTAATCTAACACACGTAATAATAATGGGAAGAAAAAAAAAATCTCTTAGAGCCTTGTTTAAACTATGTCTTGGTGCTGTTCATCTTCTTGTTCATCATCTCCATCGGATGTTGAGGAGTCGTCGTCGTCATCAAAATCCTGCACAACATTAGATACAATGTTCGTTTAGAAGCTGTTACGTCGATTGTCAAGTAAAAAATAAAAAACAACAATAGAGCTGTAAAAAAAAAAAAAAGAAAAAAAGAAAAGAAGAAAGAAAGCAAGAAAGAAGACCGATAATGTGTAAAATAAGCAAATAAGGTTTACTTGATATCGTCTCCTGGCGCTGTTTTGAAGCGCTGTAATTGTTCGAACTAAGGCATACATTGGGAGGATAATTCCACAAGCTCTTAAAATAATTATCTGCACCAAAAAAAAAAAAAATTAAGAATCAAACGACACCAAACTTGAATCAAACTAAAGATTTATATAACTTACGGTTAGAAGTGTGAAGGGGTATTCTTCTAACCCACCGGCAAGAACCGCATAGAGATGTCTCACCAGTAAAATCATCGTTACCTGTATTAAATGTTAAATTCAAGTACCAAATTAGCAAACGCCAAAAAAAAAAAAAAAAAAAATGTTGCATAACGAAACCCAGCGTATCTTAATACTATAACACTCCGCCCCACACAGTGCTGCCCCTAGCTAATTATAATCGTCAAAGGTACAGTCATTTTAGTCTCAACTTTGAACTTTGACCTTTGAACTTTGAACTTTGAACTTTGAATTTCGCAATTAATAGCAAACCCTGCTGAATAGAACTACTGCTCAAAGGTCAACGGAGGGCCTAAAAAATTGTTAATTATCATAGTTAGAATGTAATATTGCGGTTCCAACTAATTTTTCTACACTGTTTTCTCGTATGTTTTAATATTTTTTGTTTACATTCCCAAACACTCTCACACAACATATAACACGACTATTTTATTATATTATATTATGTCACGTGTGTTTGTATGTGGTAACAAAACAAAATAAATGGTCAACCATGTAGAGCAGATAATGGCACCCCATTTGGCCATTTCATAAGTTTCCACCAAAAAAAAGAGCCCAAATTGCAAATGGCCTACTTTTCTATGATTTAAGAAGTTGTCAAGTTGACCCCCTTCATCATTAGCTGTAACGCGTTATATACACATGAAGCAAATCAAATTACAGATAAAGATTTACGGGAAACTTACAAGAAGAGCCAGTGATCTACAGCAAGACGCGCTTCTATCAGCAGCAGACGTGCATTGTGGTTCTTCAGAGTACTCGCTTGCCTCAGCTGTAGTCATTAATCTTGGCCTTTGATCTCTCCTTGGAATCTGTAGACTATCTCTGTGACACATTGTACATTCCTATTACCAATTAATTACAAACTAAACCCCACAAGAAAATGCCAAATCTTTTTTTTTTCTTTTTTAAATATTTGTTTAAAGTCAGGGGTACACATTTAAAATAGACAACATTTAGCTGGGAACCACTTTTTTTTTCACTTTTATTTTGTTTTTCAAGCTTTTGTTGTGTTTTGAAGCTACCCATTGCTTGAAAAGAGAAAAGGGACCAAAAAAAAAAAAAACAAAAACAAAACAAAACACAAAAAAACAAAAACTTGTTTTTTTAACATACCTAATGGTGACTGCCGCTTCAATTAGAGGAGAGTTCTTTGGAGGTGCTGTGTACCCTGGCTCGTAATTCTGCACACCATTATGATTGTCTTTATTAGAAACAATTTTCTTTTTAAAATAAATAAATAAATAAAAGTTTGAATATTCCAAGAGGAACGCTTAAAGTGATAAAATTTATGGGAAAAATCTGTGTCCTAAGTCAGGCATGAATTTATTACAACCTCGCTAAATGACGAACACGAGAAAAGTAAATGCAGAAGAGGTTATATGCTTCATGGTAAAGTTATTCATAAGTTCTATTTTCAGATGGTGAAAAATATGCTTTTGAAAAAAACAAAGGCTTTGTTAAAAAAACACTTTACTCCTTTGTTATCGTCAAAAACCAATCAAACTGTTCAATCATAAAAAGATAAGCAAAAGACAAATTTTGCGGCACCAAAAGAGTCATTATGATTAACTAAAAAATAAAAATAAAAATAAAAAATAAAGATAAAAAGTCGTTGCTTAAGAACTCAAAATCAAAAACGACGCAAAAAAGACCCAATTCGATCTTGAAGCGATAAAAGTAAGAAAAAACAGAAAGAAACAGAATTTAATACCAAAGAAAAAAAAAGGGTTTCAGAAATTTCAAAAATTTAATCTGAAAATCAAACCTGAAGACATATTTCGCAGGTTGTGTTTCCTTTCTCGTTGCACCACCTCTGTATGCAATCTCTGTGTGCAAACTACAAAATTTGAAGAAAGAAACCAAAACAAAACAATCGTCACAAATATCAAACAGAAACAAAAACATGATCAAATTCAAAAGAAGCCCAGAAAACAATACAGAGTTTTTCTTTCTACTTTTCAAAAGAAAATTATTTTCGTTTACCTTAACAGTTCCAGAGCAAGCACAAGGAGCTTCCAAAGTCTGATGAGAGTTTTCGAATTCCTCTTCATGGCAAATCCTACAGTACGAAACTCCATAGCCTTTTTTCAAATCTTCCACAAACACTACAACATCTCCCATATTTTTTTTCCTGTTTTTCTTTTATCTCTCTCTGTTTTTATTATTTTTCCGAAATAATATGAAAATGAAAAATGGATGTTCTGTTTTTCACTATTGTTTCTCGTTTCCCACTGAAGGCTTGAGCCGGCCTTTATAAATAAAGAAGAGAAAGTGAAGTCCCCAAAATGCCCCCTTGTTTTTAAGACGCGTCTTGAGAGGGCTCTCAACTTTAAATTTACGATGGAGCCCGAGACTTTAAATGCAAAATAAAATTTTTTCAATATTTATATTAGGGAAGAAAATGTGTAGAAAATTTTCTGGTATGATCGAAAAAATAATATTGTATCGATATCTAATATAGTATTTTTTTTTCAAAATCGTTAGATCTTAATCAATTGCTTTAAATTCATTGACTATTTATTTCCCATATTGTTTGAAAGTTAATGCAATATTGAGTACAATACTTAATAGAAATGTAAAACCATGAAAATAGTAAAATAAAAACTTCTATGGTATTGTGTTATTGTACATTTCTAAACGGGGAGTTTTTACGATAGCACATACATTTTGATCTTATCGATAAGTCTTGTTATTTTATTATTGGATTGACATGTTAACAATTAAATGTGCGTTTATTCATGTTAAGAATTTACAATTCATTATACATATAATGTTTTCAGTTACAAATCAGATTGTTAAAAGTCAATTTAATGATTAAAATAACATGATCTATCGTTAGAGCCAAAAAAAAAAAAAAACCCTGTCCTACCATAAGTTAGTAATGATTTTATAAGCAAACACTATGTAGATCTAATTGAACATGATCTAAGCTAAAAGGAAAAAGGCCGTGATTGGAAGTAGTTTCTAACAAAAACAACATGATCTCAATTAAACCTCTGTGATTAATAGCTACTTCTAGTTTGTTTGCAGTAATGATTTACAATCAAATTAAACGACCTAACATATGTCTTGTTGTTGTGAAAAGTTTTTTTGGTTTTTGATTGATTTGTTGATAGAAATGTGAAAAGATAGGTTTGTTTTATGTTTTGCATTTTACGTTCCTTTATTATTTAAACGCATCAATGTTATCTTTAATTTGGTGGCACCTTTCGATATAAAGGTTGGATTTGGATTTCCAATAGTGACGGTGAGACAACGTTTCATTTGGTTATAACATATTTTATTTTTACATTGATTTGATAGCAACATTTAATATTTATGTACAGTCTTTAATTCTCTTTGCCAACTAAAAAGGTGGAGAAGCATAAAAAAGATTGAAAAATAAAATAAAATAAAATCCATCACCTATTTATTTCTGGATAATATTTCTATATATTGCCTATCAATGTCACTCAAAGTAAACCATGCAATCCTCATAATTCATTGGTGAAAACATCTTTTGCACTTTTGCTTTTTTTTTTTTTTTCTAGAAAAAAAAAACATATTTTGTAACATGAAGGTGGGGGCATAGAGAAACAATGAAGTAAACCGGCGAGAAATAATTTTACTTTTAAGCTTGAATAAAAGAGTAAATAGTATATCACTCCACAAACAGAGATCCAAAAAGATACTAAAAAAAATGGAGCATATATTATTGTCTATTTTGTTAAGAAAGGTTTATCCAAAAATCAAGCATATAATATTGTCTGTTTCGTTAAGGAGGGTTACCCTCAGTTCTCAGAAAAAAAATTAATTTAATACCTTGTGTTGAAGATCATATTAAAACCTTTTTTTGTTAAAAAAAAAGGAAGGAAACCTGAAAATACAAAGTATTATCCTTCGTCCAAATTTCAATAAATCGATAATCTTGTTTTTTTCCCAAACGTAGACCAATTAATTAAAAAGGGATAATGGTATAAAGTGCATTTTATATCTAAAAAAGTAAGGTATTGAAATTATACTTTTAAGAAGGTGAGACTAACGGGTATAGAAATAATTTTTGCCAAAAAAGTATAAGATATCAAAGTTATTTTTTCTTTAACTTAATTATATAGTTTTTAAATAGATAACCATACAAATTATTTATTTGTATCATAACAATACGAATTGTTATTATTACTATTATTATTGAAAGGTAACTATACAAGTAATTATTTTTCTCAGAAAGTTATTGAACAAAGAAGCAGGAGCAATATTGTCTTTTAAACCTCATTAGTAACAGCGACAAAGATCTTGCTTTTGCCGATGAAGATTAGTATATCACAAATAAAATACGACATTCTTTTGCCCTTCCCTGCACATAGAATTCAAAATTCTCTACACCCGTTTGAATCTAGACACTCCTATCAAGGATCAACGGCTCCAATCATCATCACATCCCAAATTTTGAAACGATGGGCCCCCCTTTTGAGGACAATAAAAAATTAAAATAAAAAACGCGCTCACCGAAAAACCATGCAAGAGCTGTGATTCGGTGGGGCCTTGCTGAATGGGCGATGATGGTCCTCTTTCGTTCTCCTTCTCGTCCAAAAATTTTTAAATGTTATTCTTTTTTATGGTTTTTTTTTTTTTTTTATATTGTTGTGGTTAAACTTGTGGTACACTTGTAGTTTATTTTTAAAACTTGTAAAGTTTATTAAGTTGCATCGTAAATTTATAAATATGTAACAGTTATTGTAGTTAATAAGGATGTTAATTTTTTGACTGAAATTATCGTATAATTGTACATGATAATTGATTGATGATATGAATGTTTATTTTTTTTTTTGTACTCTTACCTAATTTATTTTGATTAATATATTTAATAAAGTTTTTTTAAATATAAAATTTTAAATTAAGTTTGTTCTAAATACAAATTTGGGATAACATTTAATCTCTAAATTAAAAACTTATGTGAAAATCACATGTAAATTTTTCTCAAGAAACTAACGTTATTATCAATGGGGAGTATCTTGCTATAGAACTGAAGATTCAAGATATAACTCAATAAAATTAAAAAAATTTAAAAAGATAAATTGTAAATGACGCCATAAGTTTAGAGACAATAGTGTAAACAATTATAAGTTTTTTACTTCTTTTATTTTGGTGAGAAAAATAATAAATTAATGAATTAATTTCTTATTTTTTCCCTTTTTGTGACATTGTATATACTTAGTCGATGCTGACATAGTGACATTTGTGCTTATCCCTTATCGGCCTTATCGTTTCTCTCACTAGATATTTGGATTTATCGATAGTTTGATGTAATAGAAGACTTTGAATTATTAATGATACGAAGCACACAAATGGCAAATGGGAAAAGCGATTGGTTTGAACTTTTTAAACGTTTAAGCACGCAAAACTTGGTCGGCCCGACCCCCCTATACCCTGCGTTTGTGGGACACACATAAACGCTTGCCTGAGCAACTTGGCCCATTCCGGCTTATGGTTTCCACGTCTTTAATGTGAATATCTGACTTGTAAAATTAATATATAAATGAATAAAGACGAGCATCATATAATTAATTGATTTTTATTATTAGTTGAAGATAACCACGAATAATTTCGCAGGCTTTGTATTTTCAATAATTATTGTGGATATTAATAATACCAGAAGCTTATTATCAGAACAGCTGATTAAAAGCACCTCTAGCAGCTAGCCCATGTATAAGTGTTTAATTTTTTCCCGTCTTAATCCTCTATTTTTTTTAGTGAATTTTATTATTCGACCACAATATTAGAAAGTAGGCAAAAATCTATTCAAACAAAAACATTAGAACGAGAACAGACATGGGCTACCGAATTATATCGACGAAAAACGTAGCAAATTGAGCCATCATTGGCTTAAGAAGTCGTTTCTCGAACATCTTCAATGATAAAGCTTCAAGGGCTGGACAACAAATAGCATCAATAACATTAATCGCATCCAACTCAACAATCCAATTTCGCAAACCTACATCCACCACAAATCGAGTCCCTTCTCTAACAGCGATACATTCCGCTACATAGAAACTGAATTTTCTAAAAATCCGAACTGCAACTGCACCTAAAAACACAACCCGTTTCATCACACACAAATGCAAATTCCAATAAAATCCAATATGTGTGTGCATTGTTTCAAACATATATATATATATGTATGTATATTTTTTTTAAATAATTTATATGTATATTGGAGTCATACGCATATCCAATTGTTAAAATATTACGAATAATAGCTAAAAATTTATAGCCATAGTACCATAATAAAATGTCCCAAAAACATTTACAGAAAAAATAAAACTATTACACAATAAATACCGAACACGTACTTGAAAAACTAACGTCAAATCCATTTGGACTTCTAAAGGGACGTATTTCAATTATTTTTGCGTTTTTTCTTGCATCAAACACGAGGCTTCTAGATTTGCCACACTTGTGGGGCCCTTAATGGAAATTGTGGTAGTGAGAGTTTATAGAGTGTTTGAGAGATTAACAGGGTGTTTAGAAGGTGGTAGGAACCAATGGTGAAAACTATTTTTATTGTAGCATATGAGAACTTTACACTGTAGTAATTTTTTTATTGTTACTGTAGCATGTGAGAGCTTTTTACTGTTCATAACTGATTTTGTGGTGGAAACCGTAGTTCCCACCACTTTGCCAAACACCCCCTAGTTTAAACCATTTCATTTATATTATAATTTTTTACTATAACAAATAAGAGTGTTGTTTCATTCACAGTTCTAATCTTTCAATCACCCTTTTGAATTCTAATAGGATGATAGAACAAAAACCCACGACGAATCCAAGTAAATTATTGAGCCACTTCCAAGTACCTAAGGGTCAATCCAAGTTAAGGAATGAATAGAATCTTTTGCCATTGTTTTTCCTCTTTTTTTTTTTTTTTTTTTTTTTTTTGTGGGACTTCGTGGACGAGAACTCCCATCAATGAAGCCCGTTTTGAAACCATTTAATTTAATCAAAATTATTATTTTTACAAAACTAAAACAGTTGAAACACATATGTCTATTGATTAGTATCTTTTTCAATTTCACCAGAAAAAATTGCCTTTTCTTTTAGGACCAAATTTTTGTAAAAGTAGAAACAAAAGAGCAGCCTTAAAACATCTCTCATACAAAGTGGATAACTGGATTGGCCTCACGATTGTAACCCGTTTGGTGGGCTGAATTTCCAAATTTCAAATTTTCAAACTTAGCATGCAAGCGAGCGAAGATGTTGACCTTGTCTCAAAGAAATGGAATAGTCTGAAAGCCGCCTGGTGAATTCTAACTGGTTTCCTTTGTCCACTTGTCGAATCTCCATAGGCCCAATGGGTTACTCTCACAACTAATATTTCAGTCCAAGGCAAATGGTTTTTGTTCCAAAAACTAGGACAGGTTACATAGAATTTAATACAAATTCCATGCCTCAATACTCAAAACCACTGGCCAAAACTGTACCCAACTACCACCTATAAATTTGGGTTCATTTCCATTTAGCTTTTTATCTAAATCCTAGGGCCAAAAAATTTCTGAAGAGCTTGTGTACTTTTCGCTGTGTTAGTCATAGATAAGAAGTATGGAAGGAGAGAATATAAAGAAAGAGACCAAAATTGTGGTGGCCGTGGATGAGAGTGAGGAGAGCATGAACGCACTCTCATGGTGTCTAAGAAACCTTCTTTCTCAAAACGCCGATGCCAACGCCAATGCCAACAACACCACTCTTGTACTTCTCTATGTGAGACCACCACCTCCCATCTACTCCTCTTTTGATGCTGCAGGTTTGAATTAGGACTTAATTTTTAGTTCAACCGCAGTAAGTTCAGATTCATTAATTTGTTTTAACACACCCGAGAAAAAAAAAGTAGAGAAATTTTGTGACAGAGAAGTTAATTAGAAAGTTTTAGGAGAATTTTTCATTTAAAGAGTTTTACAATACACTCCTGGTTACATTTGCATACTCATCTTAATCTAACAATCAGAAGTTCCATAGCACCAATTTTCTTTGACTTCACATAGAATTCTGTGAAATCATATGTTTGATGGTTTTTTGGGCAGAGTTTTCACTGTCTAATTACAAGGTAGTCGTGTGCTTCGTTTTGCAGGATACTTGTTTTCCAGCGATGTAATTGGAGCCATGGAGAAGTACAGCAACGACATGGTGCATTCTGTGATGGAAAGAGCCGAATCTGTCTATAGAAACTTCAATACCAATGTAAGAAACTATCATTACATATGTTTGTTTTCAACTTTTCTAACTCATCCTCATTTTTATATTTAGACTTTGAGGGTACTGCTAGATGGTTAATGATGGATGGCTTTTTTTTCCAGATGAATATTGAGAAAAAAGTTGGGAGTGGAGATGCCAAGGATGTGATTTGTCACACGGTTGAGAAGCTTAATGCTGATACCTTGGTCATGGGAAGCCATGGTTATGGTTTCTTCAGGAGGTGCCACCAGAAGTCTTCACTTATTCCATTTATTTTTGTTAGGATTAAAGCCCTAGTCCTAATTATCGAAAGCGATAATAATTGGCAAAAATAAAACACAAAGAACACACAGTATTTACAGTGGTTCATTTTCAATGTGAGAGTTACGTCTACTTGCCGCCGCTGCAGATTTACACTATAATGAAACTAGAGATTACAAAGAGAATTACAGGATCACGCCCTTGCGAATTTTTCTATCTCTCTATCTCTCACAACCACTCTCCCAAAAATGGCCGCCGAATATAAGCAAAATCCTTACATACAAAATTGTCGCCTCAGGGGAAGCCCCTGCAACCCCGGAGGGAGGTTTAGCACCCTTCCAACCCCCACATCGACCTTACCATGAAGGTAGATCCGCATACAAACTCTGCGTAGGGGCAATCTACGTCAGGGTAATAATTAGGCTTCACATATACTAACAATTTTTACAATTTTCAGTCTTTTTTTAGGGGAAATGACTTTCTCACTTGGACTGTATAGATGGTTAATCTCTGTAGAAGGTCCAACTTTTTGAAAATTACTTTTTCATGTAAAATTGCAGGACCCTTCTTGGAAGCGTGAGTGACTACTGTGCAAAGCACGTCAAGTGTCCAGTGGTGATTGTGAAGCATCCAAAGCAAATTTGAGATTCAAAGTGGTTCTGGTTCTATATGAGTGGAGTAGAGCTCACGGTATATATCTTAAGTTGTCTTTTATGATCAAAGTTCATGAATTTCTAGAGAGAAAAGAAGATCAGAGTAAATATGAATTTTGATTCTAGCTTTTCTTGTATATATACATATGACATTCAAATTTAGAGAATTATAAGCGAGTATTTTACTGTCATTATACTAATCTGAACCTTAAAATCTTCATTAAGTTATTTTTTCTAGAACATCCAATCTCTATAAGAGAGGACGAAAGAGCATCATCAGCACCTGACTCTGCATGAGAGGAAGGTGTGCCCACCTTCCTCTAATGGTGAGCTGAGGCTCACGGAGCCCCGAATTTTCGAAGATCTATCAACTACAGAAACTAATAGATTTTTTCTTGCGATGGAGTTAATAGTTAAACCCGTAGAATACAAATATAGACCTTCAAAACAGTCAACCAAGAACTAGTTAAACTCGTAGCCAATTCCTCACAAGGAACTAGTTCAAATTTCCTATAGGAAACACAAAAGCTAGGCATATGATCCATAAAACCCAAGTCCTACCCATACCATGGATCTTTATCTACATTGGAAAAACAAGATCCTACGTGCATATAGCCACATGATTCATAAGAGCTAATAACAAAGATCTGTGACTACAAGTTTTCTAAACATGATTACATCTTCTTTGGCAAGAACTAGTAATAGACATTAGGCATCACTCACTAGCAGAAGCTACATTATCGTCCCGGTATACCTCCCAATGTGTATGCCATAAAGCTTGAACATCATTATCCGAGCCAAAAACACTGCTTTACGTGTTAACTCCATCATCTTCTTCACAGAGGCTTCAAGCCTCTCCGAGGAGCCTTCAGACTGGAAAAGGCATTGTTGGTTCTGAAGTGTGCGTACCTATACCTCAAATTGCTGTTAGGCAATTAAGACTTGAGAATATACAAAACTTAAAAAAAATTAAGTAAAAAGCGTTAAGAACAGATCGAAGATCAACCCGTTCCTTACAACCACTCCTCCCAACGCAAATCAGCAAACGTTTTACATACAGGCTAATTCAACCATTCTTCAACGCTCTCCTTGCTCTGACATTTTTCTTGCCTAGATTATATATCTTTCATTCTTTCCCATTTTCTCTCCTCAAATGCAGATTCAATAATCTCTCACAAACCAATCCGATTCCGAAAGCACCGGCCGAAATTCAACATATATTATTAGTAAGGTCTTGTTTGGCAAGTTGAGGAAAAATATATAAGATGTTTATCTAATACAAAAGATAGAATTACCAAAAATCAAATTACAAAGAAAAAATAAATAAAAAAAATAAAAAAATAAATCAACTAAGAGCTGGTTAAACACAACAAACTAGTTCATATTCCCTCCCAAAAAAATGGAAGTTCCAAATAATTAATAGATTCTAATCATTCCATAGATCCATATCTTCACGAGAAACAAGAACCTTAAATACATAGCTAGCCACATAGTTCATAAGAGCCAAGCACGAAAATTTTTATGCTTACCCAAAGATGAAAATATTCAAAACATTCCGAAAGATATTTTAATAAAATGAGGATGCCGGTACATTTCTAAGAGCACGAAATATTCGTGAATTAATCATTTTTATGTTTAAAGTATAGATGATTCTTCTTGAAACTTTTATATTTTTACGTATAAAATATCCTAAAATTCAATAACTTTGTCTCTGTATTTACCTAAACTTCTCTGAGCATCAAAAAGGTTTCTTTTCTTTTCTTTTTTTCAACTTGAAGGCCTCGAGTGATCACAAGATGAAGTGCTCTGAATGATCGCAAGAAATTAATTCTGGAAAACAGCCAAAAAAAAGAAAAAACCATAGTGGGTAAAAATTCAAACAAAAAACAATGTTCACAATGGATAATCAAGTTGTTGTCGTCGTTTTACCTTATAATCATCATCAAAATGAGATAACTGAGCAACAAAGCCCCTAATGTTTGTATCAAAATCGAAAGCTTAAAAAAACAAGAAAATACATTTCTTTAACATGATTTGCTTACTCTTCCTCAGCAGCAGATCCCCCAGTGTTGTTATTGTTGTTGTTGCTGTTGTGTATGCTAGAAAGCATCTGGTTCCTCAAAAACTTCGTATTCATCTACATTATTATTATTATCTTCAAAGTTATGAGACAAACAATAATTAAAAAAAAAAGATTTGCCAATACATATGAAAACAAGGCAGAAATGTCGGAAAATACGAACTCCTTTGGTGGAAGTTTGCCTGTGCTTCTGGGGCTTGTTGATGCCGTTCTTGTGGCCCTTGTACGACTGGTTGCGACTAGTGTGATTCTTCGATTTCACCATTTTTCTTTGAGGAAAAAAAAAAGAAAAAAGAAAAACACACAGAAATTGAGCTTAAAATGAAGAGCAAGAAAAATGTCGCATGAAAACTATCAGAAGGACTACGGACTCACCAAAGGGATCGGATCGATTGCGAAGCTTGAAAAGCACGGAGAGAATCGGGTAGGGATGCAACAATGGGCTGGGACCCGTGGGCCGGCACGAGCCCGTCTTGCTACAATGATGGGCCGGGTCGACACGGGCTATAAATACTGGTGGGCTAGGCCAATATATGTCGGCCCATGGGCCGGTCATGGAAAATTATGGGCCGGGCCGGCCCATCCAGGCCCACAATGAGCCGGCCCATCCTGGCCCACTGGTCCCGGCCGGGCTAGTCCATCTAAGCCCACAATAGGCCGGCCCATACAGGCCCACAATGAGCCGGCCCACCGAAGGCCCATCAATTTCATATATATATATATATATATTTAGATATATTTTTTCATGTTTATTCACGGGTGAACATGGCTGAGTATGACCTTTTCTAGTAAATCATGTAAGGCCCATTGTAAGTTATGTATTATCACATCAAAAGACTATACATTTAATATATATATTATTTAATACATATAAAAATTAAATATTATATAATATATATACATGTTATATTCACCTGTGAGTGAATACGGCATTAGATTTCTTTAATGCATATCATATCACAATAGGTCTGGCAAGTTCTTTTTCTTTTCTTTTCATTTTTTTTTTATTTTTTTCTTGTACGCATGCTCTGCTTTTGAAAAGTAAAGTTGAGAATCAGATGCTGAATCTTTAGGTCATGTATTATCACATCAAAATACTATACATTTAATATATATATTATTTGATACATTTAAGAATTAAATATTATATAATATATATACATGTCATATTTACCTTGAGTGAACATAACATTAGATTCCCCCATTCATATTACATTGCAATAGGCTTGACAAGCTATTTTTCTTTCCTTTGCATTTTTTTAATTTTTTTTTCTCGTAGGTATTGTTAGCATGTGTGGAGCATAATTATTACCCTGACGCATGTTGCCCCTACGCAGAGGTTGTATGCGGATCGACCTTCATGGTAAGCTCGACGTGGGGGTTGGAAGGGGGTGGTAAACCCCCCTCCCGGGGGTTGTAGGGGGCAGAGCCCCCTAGGCAAAAATTTTATATGCAAGTTTATTTTACATGAGCGTAGTTTGTGTTTTTTACATAAGGCATGCTTTGCTTTTGAGAAGTAAAGCTGAGAATAAGATAGTGAGTCTATAGGTCATGTATTATCACATCAAAATACTATACATTTAATATAAATATTATTTAATATATAAGAATTAAATATTATATAATTTATACATGCCATATTCACCCGTGAGTGAACATGGCATTAGATTCTCCTATGCAATTATAAAGGGGCAGGCCTAGCATAGAGGCTCAGAAGGATACTGAGTCTATAGGTCATGTATTATCACATCAAAATACTATACATTTAATATAAATATTATTTAATATATAAGAATTAAATATTATATACCTTATACATGCCATATTCACCCGTGAGTGAACATGGCATTAGATTCCCCTATGCAATTATAAAGGGGTAGGCCTAACATAGAGGCTCAGAAAGATACTGAGTCTATAGGTCATGTATTATCACATCAAAATACTATACATTTAATATAAATATTATTTAATATATAAGAATTAAATATTATATAATTTATACATGTCATATTCACCCGTGAGTGAACATGGTATTAGATTTTCCTATGCAATTATAAAGGGGTAGGCCTAACATAAAGGCTCAGAAGGAAGGCCTGCAATGCACAAAGCTGAGACGTTAAGTCTTCAGCGAATTGTCTAATCAAATCAGATTTGAAAGAAAAAAATAAAAAAAAAGATTTAAAAAATAAAAAATAAACTTTTTTACCTATAAATAAGCGTAAAACATTCACAGAGATACTCATCAACAAACTTCTAAGATCTTATGTATTGTCTTTTTTTTTAGATTACTTAGAGTTCTTCAAAAAGGAAAAAAAAAAACTTGAAGGTATAATTTATTTCATTTGTTGTTCATTAATTTGGTATTGTTATAAGTTAATTTTATTGTATAATTATTTTATTTAATTTTTATATTACGTTAATTTATTATTATTTTTTATTGAAGCTATGGCATCATCACATAGAGGCAGACCCAACGTTTCACATTTGGTGATCAACGAAGAAGGACAATTTAATGATCCACCGGAAGAAGTTGGAGTTGACTTATTATCTCAAGTTGATGGCTCCTCTGAAGTCACTCGTAAGGGCAAAAGGAAAATTCAACGAACTTTACCAGTGTGGAGTTACTTTGATCTAGTGACACGTACAAATGAGAATGGTGTAATAGAAGAGCGTACAATTTGTAAAGTATGTACACAAGACTACACAGGTAAATCCTCTTCTAGCA
Source organism: Artocarpus hirsutus (assembly GCA_946598075.1). Classification (NCBI taxonomy): domain Eukaryota; kingdom Viridiplantae; phylum Streptophyta; class Magnoliopsida; order Rosales; family Moraceae; genus Artocarpus; species Artocarpus hirsutus. The sequence continues at coordinate 89,847 of CAMOHE010047583.1, forward strand.
CTGGTCACTTAGAGAGGCATCGCAAAAAATGCGAAGCTAAGCATGGTGTAGGCGGCGTTGATTGCTGTCAACAAACACTTCAATTTAGCCCTGATGGTAGTATTACCAATTGGTCATATGACCAACAAAGAGCTAGAGAATGTCATCCTAAATATTTAGCTAGTACTCAACAGCCAATTAGTCTTGCCGATGATCCAGCCTTTGAGGAGTACATTCAAAACGCTTATAATTCACAATACAGGCGTGTTTCAAGAACTACCACAAGAGCTGACACCATGAAAGTTTTTTATTCAATGAGGGAAAAGTTAGTAACTGAATTTAGTTCATTCACTGCATCTGTTGTATGCACATCTGATTTGTGGGAAGGTCGTACCAAAACTAGTTATATCTGTGTAACTGCACATTATGTGGATAAAGATTGGTCTTTTCAAAAAAGGTTAATTGCTTTTTGACCAATGCCTTATTCGCATGATGCCAAGGCCATTCATGATGTCATCATGGAAGTTTTTGATTTTTATGGCATTAAAGAAAAGGTTTTGAGCATCACATTTGATAATGCTTCTGCTAATACTGCTGCTACTAACCTTTTCAAAACAACATTGAGACCACAACATGGCGAAACACTTTTTCACCAAAGATGTGCTTGTTATATTATTAACTTGTGTGTTCAAGATGGCATGAAATTTTTTCAAGGTTATTTGGAAAGTATTCAAACGGCCTTGGATTACATAGCAAGTTCTGGGTCTCGAATTGAAGAGTTTGCTAAACTTTGCAAGAGAGCAAGCATGAAACCCAAAACACTTTCAACTGACACAGGACACCAGTGGAATTCAACATATTTGATGCCGAACGCATGCCTACCATACAAAGAGGTCGTAACCGCGTATTACAACTTGAAGAATCCAACTGAGCCGCTTCAAGAATTTGATTGGCAAATTGCTTCATGCATCTACAATTTCTTAAAGATTTTTTACGAAGCCACTCTCCAACTCTCAGGTGTATACTATCCTACCTCTCCTCATGCATTACATAAATTGTACGACATTGCTGCAACCTTCGATATGCATAGAGATTTTGACGTGTTTAGGGAATCTGTTAAGTTCATGGAATAAAAATTCAAAAAATATTGGAAACGTGTTCCACCTTTGTATTGCATAGCCGCTGTATTGGATCCAAGAGTTAAATTAGCTGGTGTTGAATATTTGCTTAAGGGTATAGGGGAAAAATTAAGGGTGCATTCTAACATTATAACCATTCAAAATATGCAAGCAAAAGTTAACAACGTATTTACTGCATATAATGAAAAACATGGAGGAGGCCAAACTGTATCCCTCGCACCTTTAGCAAATACTACATCTGTACCACATGGTTCTTCATGGGCAAATATGATTAGCTACACCGGATTTGGTTTCGGTGCATCATCCACATCTTCAACACGCAGTGAATTGGAAAACTATATGGAAATAAATTTTACGGCATTCATTTTCAATGAGCAAGGTGGTGGTCATGATTTCAATAAGTTTGATATTTTGTCATTTTGGAGATCACAGTCAAGAACTTTTCCTGTGCTTTCTAAAATGGCTCGTGATATACTAACCATACCAATGTCCGCAGTTGCAAGTGAACAAGTATTTAGTTGCAGTGGTAGAGTAATTGATGAACGGCGTGCACGTATGAATGACGATATTCTGGAAGTAGAAATGTGCATCAAAAATTGGAAGGATGCTCGCAAAAGAAGCCAAGAAGTTCAAGATGATTGGGTTGATGACTTTAAAAATTTGAACATTTCTGACACTCCCACTGGGAGTAATACGTTGTAATTAATTATGAACAATATTTTTCATGTTTTTTTTGTTTTTTTTTTGTTTTTAGTAATTTTGTAAACATCTTATGTATAATTATCCTGATTGTACTCTTTTTTCCTTACCAAGGTTTTGTCCCACTGGGTTTTTCTTGGAAAGGTTTTTAATGAGGCAATCGTAAATAAAATATATCTTTTTATATTTCTCTTGACTATTCAAACTTTTATATTTGTTAACTTGTTTAAAAATTTAAAAATAAAAATTAAAATTAAAAAAATTAAAAATTATACGTTTAGATGAGTTGGCTCATTTAAACCCATGATGGGCCAGCCCATTTAAACCCATGATGGGTCGGCCCATTTAAACCCATGATGGGCTAGCCCACAGCACGGCCCATGTAAAATTGGCCCGTGGGCTGGGCCGGGCCAAGATAATTTTAATATGGCCCGGCCCGACCCGCAGCCTTTGTGGGCCTAAAGAGAACAGGTCGGGCCGGCCCGTTCTTATATCACTAGAATCGGGTTTATAAAAATGGGATCTTGAACTATCCCACTATACTATTTTTTTTTTTCGTTGCCTCTTGGACTTACCTAAAGCTTACTTCTGATATTGTCGTATTTAGTGATTCCTGTCGGTTTATTTGCCCTGGTGGTCTTTTAAATTTATATCCCTTTTTTATCCGATTTCATTTGTATCCATTGTCGTTGCTAACATTTGGTGTCGCATATCGCTTACAAGAGAAATTAGCTCTTTTCAATTCCTGTCGTTTTTGAAAAAAAAATGTATTAGCTCTTTTCAATTCCTGTTGTTTTTTTTTTTAAAAAAATGTTGTTTAGTGTTATTGTCGTTTCCAGTATTGACGTGATCCTTTGTATGCTGAGTTTGTTTAAGAAATACGTTAGAACTTGAAGTTGAAACTTAACATTGTAGTATGTGAGAGCTTTATACTCTATTGTCGTGTAAAACATGTGAGAGCTTTATACTGTAGCATATGAGAGTTTTACATTGTACTTGAAGTTGAATTTAGTGTTATTGTCGTTTCAAGTATTGACACAATCCTTCATATGTTGAGTTTGTTTGGGAAACACGTTAGAACTTAAACTTGAAACTTAAACACTATAGCATGCGAGAGTTTTACAATATAGTAAACTTTCGCTTTTCACTATAGCATGTGAGAACTTTACACTGTAGCAGTTAGAACTTATTTTTGTTTAAAGATATTTCCCAAACGAACTTGCTATCCTTCATTTTTCTTTCAACTTTTTTCGCCTCCTTTAGCGGTGAGTAGTGATCTTTTTTCCCTCAATAACGGTGTTTATGAATGACCGTTTCGTTTATAGGTATGAACAAAGAACATGAATAAAAATTTAACTTTTTGTGTGAGAAAAAAATGTTAAAAAGTTTAAATTGTGATTCAAATTGCGTACCTAACAATATAAAAGTTTTTTATACCAAAATATTGTCTTCAATTAAATATAACAGTTTACTACGAGATTTGGGAACATTGACATGAACTAATTTTAGTAAAAAAAAAACATTATAGCAATTGAGAGCTTTACATTGACTATAATAATCAAAAGTTTTGGTTCAAGCTAAGATTAGAAAACACCTAGTTAAGTTAAGCTTATCAAAGTTGACATTAGATCCTAGGACAAAAAGAGGCTTGCTGAATGAAAAAAGGTACTGGACTCGCTTCTTTCTGTTCAAGCTCATGAAAATGTCTCATTCTGTTCTCTTTTCTTCTTCCTTTTTTTTTTAATCTCGCAAATGTCTCATTCCGTATTCTGGGGAATTATGGCATGATTTTAAGGGTTTCTCTAAGTACACCAAAGAGTAATGCTATATATTACTAGTAGTGATACTATAATTTTTCGATCAATTACAAGTTGATTGAAAAAACAGGTGATATATTAAACATTTTTTATACGCGAAGTAGCAAGATAATATCTTGCCGACGCATCAACAAGGCCTCTTAAACCTCAGCCGCCCCAGAAATGTGTTTCACTCTTACATCTTGTCTAGGCTCCAATTGGGCTTTAAGATTCAATGTATTGTCGTTTTGAATTTAGTCGGAAAGAGAACCAATAAAACTGCTTTATAAAATTTACTTGTGGTGTGAGATACTCCTGTCACAATATACAGCTTTTTTTTTAAAAAAATAATAATTTCCACTTCTTGCTCTATCCCTATTGGGGGTATATATAAGAAAGTGGAATATCGTGCTTGACGCTAGTTTTTGCATTTTGTATTGATAAGGGTCCACAGGGATTATTATGTTGAAAGCTCGACCTCTTTTCTTTTTCCTGGGAATTCAAAGTGGAGTCTCCATATCTTGTTTCTAGCTGCATCCGGAATGTTCCGGACTTCCAAAGAGAGGAAAAAAAAAAGACAGCTTATAATATGACAGATATTTTTACCTTAGTGATAGATTATGTCATTTAAACCAAAAGATGAACATTACAATAATGTGATTTATGACTACAAAGTTTCACATCACAAGCAATAAATTTTTAACATTTATAATCACATATTAAATTGTTAAAAAGTTAACGTAACAATTTAAATATAAGATATACTAGTTATGCATGTTCTATAATAACAACCCCTTAAAAAAAGGTATCATTCTTAACTATGCAGGTCAAAAGCAATCTTTTCTACTTTTATAATGTGTTTGACAATTGTGATTAAAACCAATTTTATAGTTCAAAATACTGTAACATATAAGAGTTTTACATTATCGTAATTTTTTTATTTTTTACTATAGCATATAAAAGTTTTATACTACTTGATAATCATAAAGTTGATTCTAATCATATTTGTCACAAGCACTTCATTATTAGTTGTTTGCTAGCGGAAAAGGTTAGGTCATGCCCATTTTGTAGACTCGTGTGGTCCTACCACGCGCCCCAAGATTGTTTTCTAGTCTCAATTGTTTGTAGGCCGGCTATATGGTTGAAATCACATTTTTTTTTTGTGCATGAAAATTGAAGTCACATTTTTTACGTTTGAATACTTATCAAGTGCAAAAGCGTGGTATGATCTTTTCTTCTTTGCAAAAGCTAGTCTCCGCGGAACTCCCCTTAGAATTTTCATTTGTCAAAGTAAACAGACGCAAGTAGCTACATACAGTTCATGGATCTCACGTTGAAAACATCATTGCTAACATTATTTTCAAAAGATTAATATTCAATATAAAAACAAATGTAACATTTCAAAAAGAAAGGTGTGAATTCATTGAAACATGGGGAAAATATAATAATTGATATGCGAGCAATAAGTGATGAGTATTCTTTTTGAAGAAACTCGTTTTAGTATTCAAACCACATAAATTTTGAAATAACATTTTAACAGTAATATATGAAAAAAAAAATCTTACTAGTCACATCTATAGAAGATTTTGTTAATTTTACATTTTTTGAGGGGTTTTGAAGTAACTTAAATTTGGAGAATTTTATAAAGGAAACTATACTTTTTTAGAAGGTTTTGTTGTTTGAACTGATGAAATCAATTTTCAACTATTTATAATTACGAGCAGTTTTATTTTATTTTGTAAATTTTTATTGTGAACACTTAAATATTAGATTGTTAAAAAATTAATTTAAAGATTAGAAAAGTTCTTATGGATTGTATAAAAGTATAATTCTTATTGTACTAAAAGTTCCTAGAGGGCATTTGAAAAAACAGTTCAAACGAACATTTTTGAATCTAGAACAAAAATAATGTTGTAAATTCTGTTCAAACCAAAACTTTGGTAGGAATAAAGTTTCAAAAATAACCTCGGCTTAGAAAGCTCTTTTAAAAGAAGAAAAAAAAAATTTATTAGAGACAAAATCGGAAGAACACTAGCTTGGTGTAAAGTTGAAAACTTGTTCAGGTAGGAGGGGCCCACACATAGTCATCAGTAGTCAGTGCACACAAGGATTCAACTGAGTGTCCGAGTTTGGCATTTCATCAAAGCATCATTCCACAGTCCAAACACAACCTCAACTACATCCCGCGTTCCCAACACTACTCTTACTCGTGTGGACACAAACACAACAGCTTGCTTCTTCCCCTTTTTACCTTTGACTCTCTTCCCTCTATATATACTCACACATACATATTTTCACCTCGTAGTCCACATTCAAATTACCAAAAGCAATTGCCCATTTCGCAACTCAACACACAAACATATGGGAAATCATCACTCTTTTTCTTGTTTCAATTTGACTGCTTTCTTGGTGTCTGACCAAACGGCGAAGCTTTTTGACGCCCAAGGGAACCTTCTCCGGCGAGTCAAGCTCCCGCTGAAGGCCGCGGAGCTCATGCTCGAAGAGGAGCCAGGGCACGTCATCTCTCCGGCGGAGGATCTCCGCCGAACGGGCAGGTTCTGCGCCATGCGAGCCGAGGACGAGATCTTGGCTGGAAAGGTTTACTTGCTTGTGCCTCTTCGTAAAGTCAACCGCAAGGCCTCCGTGTCGGACATGGCGATCGTTGACTTCATGATGAGCGGAAAAGAGTCAACGAAGAAGAAAAATGGCGGCTCTAGGGTTTCGCCGGCGGTTATGGCGGAAGTGACAAATGAGGAAGGAGAAGATCAAGAGTTGGTGATTAGGGTTTTGGAAGGAAATAATAATCAGAACGACAATGGATTTCCTTGTCGTCCGAGAAGTTATATATATAGCAGAGGATGGAAACCTGCTTTGGAAACCATAAGAGAAACATGTTGAATTATGGAGGTTTTTTTTTTTTTTATCTACCAAAAAATAATTAAGGAGGTTTATTATTTTTCTTTTTGTTTTCTTCCCCTCTTTATTAGTGGGAAATTTGGTCAGAAAAAAAAAGGGCCTTAAATCAAGGCCAGTTTTCATTCTCTAAGTTGTGCTAAGTTCAAGTGTTGATAAATTATAGAATGAGAAATGAAAAATGGTGATTCAAACTTATTTTACAATACATAAAATTTAAGTTATTAGAGTTTAAACTCATTTTTCAAACAATCTAGAAAGTTCCGATCAATTCTTTTGGTGTCTTAAGCTTAGACTGTAGTGTGTGAGGTAGAAGCAAAAAAAATATATATATATTTGACCAGAAACTAGGAATATATAGTGGTCTAAATCCTTTTTATTATATATAAAAACAACGAAGCAATTCGTAACCACCTGAAGAGTGGCAAAAAATGAGTGATTTTTTGTTTGAAAATTTAAATTATCGATACTTAAGAAAGATATTTAGACTAGTTGATGTTGTCACCGTGAAATGTTGAGGATGACGAAGCGCATTTGTCAGAAAAAAGAAAAAATAATCATGTCAAGCCTAAGCCTTGTGGGGTCTAAAAAGATCCCATCAAGCGCAAACATGTCTTATAATGCTTATCTGGTTAAATCACTCTTGGCTAAAAGCAATCGATTTTATTTAATAAATAGTATAAAATTTTTATATATTATAATAAAAAATAAAAAATTATTATAATATAAAACTTTTATATATTAATGCTACATTATTTTTAATTAAAATAAGTTATAATAACTAATTCTAATTATATTTTTCAAACATCTTCATATGTTTAGTTTCAATTCATATAAAATCAGGGAACAACCCTAAGACTAGAAAAGAAAAGAAAAGAAAAAACACAAAAAGAAGATAATTTCGGCTGCATATCATTCAGGGAAAATATATTGCAATGACTTTGATAGAAAATTAAATTGCAGTACTACACCAATAAATATACATATATACTCGTAGAGCATGAACTGAAAAGTAAACTAAATAAAACAGCATCTCTGATTTTGGATTACATGGAATCCACCCTTATCCCAGAGTCCAATCCATGGAAGCTGGTCACTTTTTAAAAGGCTTTCGCAGTCCAGCAGACGGCGAATGACTCAAGCCCAACAATACTTATCACACCTAGGTTATGAATAATGGACTTTCAACTATATGTATGTCTTTCCCCAGCAAAAAAAAAAGTATATGATTTAGGAATGGTAGTACTACTGTGTTTGTATAAAAGATTGGACTGGAGCTGGGTTGGGACAAGACCGTTTGGTCCTGTGTTTGGGCTAACTTTTTAAAGGACTGGATAATATTATTTTTATCCGGCGTAGATATGATACCCCGAGAAAGGGATTTTACAGTCCTCCTCTAAAACATGGGATTACGACTCGTTAGGAGATACGATATCCTTAGGTTCGATTTCAACTCCCTCCCTCTATCTCTTCAATTCTCCAACTTCTCAGATATTTGTACAAATTTTCTCAAATCTCTTCAGAAGATTTCTCTCTGAAAGCGTCGTCATGACGAAGGACGCCCTCTCTCTTAGAAAATCTTGGATCACAAATGCGAGGGCCACAATTATTGAGCGCCATTTCGCCAAGTTGTGTGACAACGGCATTCATTTTCACTAAGTTTGCTATCAAGCTTAGATTTGTGTCCATGAATGGTGGCTTCTTCGATAATATTTGCTGTTACAACTTGGGAGCCAGAGGATGACGAGTTTGTAGGGCTTAAATTAAGAAATTAGGGTTAGCTAATTTGAATTTGGGGCTTAGATCAAGAAATTTGGGTTGGCTTGTTTGAATTTAGGGCTTAGGGTTAGGATTGGGTTTAATTTGGGGCCTAATTTTATTTAAAAAAATGATTTGATTTTTTAAGGAGATGATTAGAATTTTTTGGGCTAGTATTTAATTTGAAAAACTCTATAAAATTGTGGTACTTAAAATATAGAAATAAAATTGTTTTTCACCAAAAAAAAACTAAAAAATAATAACATTATTAAATTTAAAAGAAATATTTATAGGGTGTTTGACAGAGTGATTAGAACCATTGTTTAAAACTGTTTTTATTATAGTATGTAAGAGCTTTATATTATAGTGATTTTTTATTGTTATTGTAGCATGTGAGAGTTTATACTATTTATGACTGAAAAAGTATTCCGGATCACGACCTCTCAAACACCCTTTTAATAAATAAAATTATTGAATTTGAAAGTGATTCATTTAAAATTTAATCCTCTCGTAAGAGTATAACACCAAACATAGGACAAGATTAACTACAATCTAATTCTATGCTATCCTATACATTGCAATCTAATCTCTTGTAATAATCCAATCTAATGTAATAATATCTTGTGCACCAAACAAGCTATTAGTGACATGTGTAATATTTTAATTTAATGCTATTCTTTAAACAACTTTATATTCATGTCCCTTTTTTATCTTCTTCTTTTTTATTCTTTCTTTTTTTTAAAAAAATAAAATTTATGCTTCAATGATGGTTATTATACATTTACTATTTAAATTGTGGAGTTAATAGTGCTCATCGATGGCCAGAGTCACTCACTAGATGACCACTAGTCATCCATGAGCATTGATCTCCAGAGTTGACGGATGACCACCAGTCGCTGGACTGACTAGAGTGCAGGATGACCATATGTCATCTACTTTTATTGGTGCCCTCGAATTTTTCAGTGGATGACTATCATATATCCTTTTTAACACTTAATGTTTAATCATTGACTAACTAATAACCCAATAAAATCAGCAAAAAACCCTTTGGAATTTTGTATCAGATGCCAAAATCACCAAAAAAAAGATTCATAGATATGTCCGAATTCGGTGAGATATTGTATGATTAACCCAAGCCAAATTCAGTCCTGAGGCCACCCGCAGCCTGTCGGATGTCGCCAGTAACTTGGCGCAGCACGACTCTGGCCTAATTTGGCATGGGGCATTGGCAAAGTCTGGCTTTTGAGTTAGACACCAACAAGGGAGAGAGACGTAGACAAAGGAGACTAAAAATCATGGTAATTGTCAAAGGATGGTAACTTGAATTCAGTTTGACCAAACTTGAAAAGCTCGCGGTGCGACAATTGTTGTGAAAAAACAAATATAGGATTTTTTTATAAGATCTGTGATGGTAGCGGGGGAACCGTTATATTTTTGGGCAGTTTAGTTAATGTTTTTGGGTCCAGGTTTTGTTTATACCTATATATATAATATATTTTATTAGGGTTTTATTATTATCGAATTTTAGCCTCCCTAATCGTCTACATCTTGTAATATTCACGAGTTTAGTGATTTTTTTTTCTTTTGTCGTGATTTTTTCTCGTCTTATGTTTTCACGTAAATCTCTGTGTATTTTGTTTTTGTTTCTATCGTATTATTTTCGTAACAAATTTTGCCTACATAAATAAATTTTATGAAGAGACGAAACAATTATAAAGACTTTTAGCTGATGGAAGGGTATAAATCTATGAATGTCCAAGAAGGGGCATTTATATTCTTATATTTTTTTTTTCCATTTTTTTTAACCCTGCCGGCAATCTTCTAAGCGTTGGTTGAAGTAACAAACTAAAACAACAATAGTTATTTGATAATGAAGTTAAGTTGTGCCTATCGTTCTTTAGTTCTCTACTAACAATCATTATGCTCTTATACTACAAGAAAATATTGATTACACGACATTTATTTCACGACCGTTTCACAAAAACCGTCGTGTAAAACGAAGACCGTCGTGGGAGGGTGTGAAGATACCACGACGGTTTTTCAGAAAACCGTCGTGGAAGATTTAGGCTACCACGACGGTTTTTGGAGAAAACCGTCGTGGAAGATTAGGGCTACCACGACGGTTTTCTCCAAAAA